>WNGS01162215.1:22600-42944 GCA_020271785.1 Procambarus virginalis
GTTCACCGCAGGTGATTTAAAAGTCCTGTGTAGGATGGCGAAAATGGACAAGCCAGGTGACCATAATCCTTCCAGGATGGAGTCTCCTTGCCTGGCAAGAAGATTTAGAGGTAGTAGTAGCTCTAACAATTTCCCTCCAGGCATCGCATGACAGAGCAGATCTCGTCGCATCGTTTAAGACACTCCGACAATATACGAGACCTTAACCAAGACATCCTTTACCCAGCGTCAAGCTCCCGCCAAGTCATCTTGCAGAACAAAAACAGGAAGAATTTTTTGTCATAAAGATAAATCGACGGTGGAACAGCTTTCCCGGTGAGGCCGCGAAGCAAGGTCACTTCTTAACTTACATATACAACTGAAACAGCTCAGACGAGATCAAGGAACGCCATCCCTTACAACCACAATAGGCGATGTCTTCGCACTGTTGTGGTACCCTACACCCACCTGCACTCATTTCTGTTTACTCTTTGAGTCAGATTCGTTGTAGTTCACAGCTAGAGCAACAAAGAACAAGTCAGGGAAGTGACACCCGCAGATCCGTATGGTACAGCCTGTTCTCACCAACAAAGGCCAAATGGCCATTAATCCAGCCGCCAGCCTTGATGCTTATGAATGAAAAACGCTTTATACACGACTAGCAACTGTTCGAACATTCTCGAACAGTGCCTCGCTGACGACCTCTATTCGAATGGCAACTCTGTAAATGTTTTACCGACATACTTCAAATGCAAATAGTTGCCAACAGAACCTAATCAACTAACCTAACCAAGCCAAATACGCATAGAACATCATAGAAATTGATGGACGAATCTAGGGGGGTCTGCCGCTGTTTAACAAGCCTGGCCTGAGGACGGGTTGCACAGCAAGGTTGATAACTAATGCTATGGTCCTATCCACAGTAGCTTCTAGATCAAGATGGCATCTTGAAGAATTTTAAAGTGATGGGATACAATATCATGTACAAGCAGAGTGTGCAACCACATAGCAGGCAAGGTCCACAGACACACCCTCTCTATGTTAATATTAACCGGACCTCGTGATGTTAACGGACCTCGTGAGGGCGGTTAACATCTGGTTGTTAAATAAGACCGTTTCTAGAGTGGCATTTTGTAAGGGGTGGAAGGACGACCCAGTGCGAGGGAGGAGGCCATAATACATGCACCTTAAAGGCCTTTGAATGAACATTTTAACCCGTTGGTACTGTTATAAATGACTTTATTGATATTATTCATGATAATCTGCATTGTATTGCGCGTCGTGCGTGTCTCCCCCCCCCCCCGCCACCACCCCAACACCTGGGAGCTCGGAGGTGGGCCTTCCAGTTGATGCGCTCACTCAGGTACTGTGTTGAGCGCATCAACCAACACGACCGGACATAAGGAGGTGATAGCCGTAGGTATTTGAACCACCTCCCCCGCCGGCACTCGGTTAGTAATCTTGGGCATGGCATTTTATCAAATCACCTCATTCTTTGGGGCACACGTAAGGAACACAAATGCGAACAAGCCTGAATGGTCCCCAGGACTATATGCAACTGGAAACTCACACCCCAGAAGTGACTCTAACCCATACTGCTAGGAGCACTCTGCTGGCGAACAGGACGCCTTAACCACTCGACCAACACTGGACGCCTAACCACTCGACCAACACTGGACGCCTTAACCACTCGACCAACACTGGACGCTTAACCACTCGACCAACATATATTATTGTACCAAATTAATATCTTAGATTGAGCCATTATGAGTATCGTTGTTTAACTTTAATTTTCCATGGTAACTTTTCTCACATGAGACTAAATTTGTATACATTACTCTGATAAGTATTTTATGGTACCAAGACGACTGTGATTGTCAAAAGGATTTAGTCAGTTGATTAATGAGAAAGTCAATGTTTTTGTTTATTAGTTTTGCTTGACAGATTAATGTAGTGACAGAGGAGTCAGTTGTCAACATAGCCTAATATATATGATTGTTGTTTGGCAGATTTTTGTAAATATTTATTATTGTTGATTATTTTCTCGTTCATCTTGTATTTCATGTCATACAAGTAAAGTTTCATTTAATTTGGAAAGTTCACTCATGTTGGACTTATCTTCTCTTTGTCCATATATGTTCTGACTGTGGTAATATTGGTCTCGAAGACTATAATATATGAAACTGTAACAGAAGCACCAGGAGATGGCAGACCTGATTGTGTGGAAGAACAGGAGCCGAGACAGTCGTCAAGTAGGGCAAGCATACCTGACCTCAGATCAACAGCGAGGATAAAATAAGAGTTCCAGCAGCCCATACAACGGGCTCACCATAGCCCGTGCTACGAGACACTTCGTTCTGACTAGCTAAATCTAAAACAACAGCCCCTACTTCTTCCAAGGCTACTGAACCTCCGAGACGAGTGGCAGCGGACCTCCACATAGATTTTTCTTCGAGGCCGACAGCTGGCGCTGCTGCTGTCGACATTAATGTCTATAACGGGAGGAGAGATGTCCTACAGCACGACGTCACAATACGCAGCAGAGTTCATCCCTCTACTCAGCGCCGCTCCTGTGCCAGGTAAGTCTACAACGGGCTCACCATAGCCCGTGCTACTTGCCCCGCTCCTGTGCCAGGTAAGTCCACTACGAGCTCACCATAGCCCGTGCTACTTGCCGCTCCTGTGCCAGGTAAGTCCACTACGGGTTCACCATAGCCTGTGCTACTTGCCCCGCTCCTGTGCCAGGTAAGTCCACTACGGGCTCACCATAGCCCGTGCTACTTGACGCTCCTGTGCCAGGTAAGTCCACTACGGGTTCACCATAGCCTGTGCTACTTGCCCCGCTCCTGTGCCAGGTAAGTCCACTACGAGCTCACCATAGCCCGTGCTACTTGCCGCTCCTGTGCCAGGTAAGTCCACTACGGGTTCACCATAGCCTGTGCTACTTGTCCTGCTCCTGTGCCAGGTAAGTCCACTACGAGCTCACCATAGCCCGTGCTACTTGCCGCTCCTGTGCCAGGTAAGTCCACTACGGTTCACCATAGCTGTGCTACTTGTCCTGCTCCTGTGCCAGGTAAGTCCACTACGGGCTCACCATAGCCCGTGCTACTTGCCGCTCCTGTGCCAGGTAAGTCCACTACGGGTTCACCATAGCCTGTGCTACTTGCCCCGCTCCTGTGCCAGGTAAGTCCACTACGGGCTCACCATAGCCCGTGCTACTTGACGCTCCTGTGCCAGGTAAGACCACTATGGGCTCACCATAGTACGTGCTTCTTCAAATCTTTTGCTCTGAGTAGCTGAATCTACAAATACAACTACAACATCCCTCTACAAGCCATTATAGAGCCACATGGCTCGGTGTTCCTCACCCTACAAGTCGCTACACATGACCACCATCAGGTGAAAAATATCGAGCCCAAACTCCCACGGTTTGTTAAATTAACTACCAATTATCATAACTTTGTTGTACTAATCAACAAAAAAAGAATTCCCAGCAATTATTTCAGGTGACGTAATTACTTCTCACAACTCAGGAACTGATGAATAGTGCGGAGAAATGCAATTAACGAAAGCTGTTATAACGGTGAGTCAATCTGTTCTAATTATCTTACTTGATGTGGTCACCAGGTGTGGTCACCAGGTGTGGTCACCAGGTGTGGTCACCAGGTGTGGTCACCGGTGTGGTCACCAGGTGTTTTCTCCGGGTGTACAACGGTGACCCTAAAGTGTAGACGTTGTTAGTCAAGTGAAACACACAGTTACTACACAATCTTGTCCATGTACCATGGACTGTACCACAGCCTCACTGTACCACAGCCTCACTGTACCCCAGCCTCACTGTACCCCAGCCTCACTGTACCACAGCCTCACTGTACCACAGCATCACTGTACCACAGCATCAATGTACCACAGCTTCACTGTACCACAGCATCAATGTACCACAGCCTCACTGTACCACAGCATCACTGTACCACAGCCTCACTGTACCACAGCCTCACTGTACCACAGCCTCACTGTACCACAGCCTCACTGTACCACGGCATCACTGTACCACAGCATCACTGTACCCCAGCCTCACTGTACCCCAGCCTCACTGTACCACAGCCTCACTGTACCACAGCATCACTGTACCACAGCATCAATGTACCACAGCTTCACTGTACCACAGCATCAATGTACCACAGCCTCACTGTACCACAGCATCACTGTACCACAGCCTCACTGTACCACAGCCTCACTGTACCACAGCATCACTGTACCACAGCCTCACTGTACCACTGCATCACTGTACCACAGCATCACTGTACCACAGCATCACTGTACCACGGCCTCATTGTACCACAGCATCACTGTACCACAGCATCACTGTACCACAGCATCACTGTACCACAGCATCACTGTACCACAGCATCACTGTACCACAGCATCACTGTACCACAGCCTCACTGTACCACAGCATCACTGTACCACAGCATCACTGTACCACAGCATCACTGTACCACAGCATCACTGTACCACAGCATCACTGTACCACAGCATCACTGTACCACAGCATCACTGTACCACAGCATCACTGTACCACAGCATCACTGTACCACAGCATCACTGTACTACTGTACAATGATGCCCCTGGTACAGATATTGGGAAAATATTACGTGAGAAATATCGGGAAGCTTGATGAGATCTGGGGATGATCGCGTCGCCTCGTGTGATGAGTAATCAGGAAATCATAAAGAGAGATGAGTGTCAGGTGAACGAAACGTGTGGGGGGGGGGACTAGTGAGCGATATAATGACAGGTGAGCGACAGAGTAAGTGGCAAGTGAGAGATATAATGACAGGTGAGAGATTGAATGACAGTTGTGATATACAACGCATGACAGGTGATAGATATAACGAACGATTTAACGAAGTGACTTGTAAGAAACTGACTCCCTGTTGGAGGTGACGACGAGGTTCCACTATTTCTCGCTTGGTGTAAACAATGCTATATTTAGCGGTCTTCTAAGTATTTTAATGGTAGTTAAATTTTAGTGAACGGTCTGGCATTCTGTTGACACTGTCACCTTGGGATCACAGCTGTGCTTGTATGACACTGTCACCTTGTGGCCACACCTGTGCCTGTATGACACTGTCACCTTGTGGTCACACCTGTGCCTGTATGACACTTGTCACCTTGTGGCTACAGCTGTCTGAACTTATTGTAAGCTCCAATTCCTTCTACAGAACAGCCTGGATTGCTTGTAAAGTATCTCGAGTTAGGAAAGTCTATTTCAGTTATACAAAAAAATAAACAAGTTCTGAAATCAACCATTAACCTCCACTCTTTCAGTCTTCAATAAGATATAAATCTTCAATAATGAAATAACACTTATAACTAAAGTCAATAAAATAAATCTTTAGTGAAGGAGACAAGTGTGTGGACCGCATGAACGGCATCCAGCGTTGAGGAAACTGGTGTTACAGTTTGGAAGTGATACAGCGGTTACAGGAGTGAGGAAGGGGAAGTGGTGTTACATGGCGTGGGATACCTGGTCGCTACCAGGTACAGCTGGCGTGGGATACCAGGANCCACTCGTCCTCCTAATAGATCCTCGGTCCATTCAGAGGTCCAACCCGGCCGAAAATTGCGACGTCGCAGCTGAAAGGACAAGCTGGACATCTCGTTACTTGCTTCTTACTAATTGTTTATGCTGTTGTTAATATTGCGTCAGCCAGAACAATGATCGGATGGATTACGAGGACTTTCAAATCCAGGGATCCCATCACAATGGTGGTGCTATACAAAGCACTTGTGCTGTCCCGTCTTGAGTACTGCTCAGTACTCACTTCAGAGCAGGAGAGATTACTGAAATAGAGGGAGTACAGAGAACATATACGGCACGCATAGAGGAGATAAACACCTAAATTATTGGGATCGTCTCAAAGCTCTCCAAATGTACTCACTAGAAAGGAGACGAGAGAGATATCAAATAATATACACATGGAAAATACTGGAGGGTCAGGTCCCAAATCTGCACAGTAAAATAACAACGTACTGGAGTGAACGATATGGAAGAAAATGCAGAATAGAACCAGTGAAGAGCAGAGGTGCCATAGACACAATCAGAGAACACTGTATAAACATCAGAGGGCCGCGGTTGTTCAGCATCCTCCCAGTGAGCATAAGAAATATTGCCGGAACAACCGTGGACATCTTCAACAGGAAACTAGATAGTTTTCTTCAAGAAGTTCCGGACCAACCAGGTTGTGGTGGATATGTGGGCCTGCGGGCCGCTCCAAGCAACAGCCTATTGGACCAAACTCTCACAAATCAAGCCTGGCCTCGGGCCGGGATTGGGAGTAGAAGAACTCCCAGAACCCCATCCAGCAGGTATCGAGCAGGTTACTTAAACTCACTCCATGTGAGTGTTCCGTGTAGGTCAGTAACACAGGCGCTCCTTGGCCCTCAAGTTGTGTACGGCTGGCAGCAATATCGCGGTGGGCGTCACTGGGTAAATTGCCTCTGCAAATCTGGCACAAGTGCTGGCGAGCTGCCAGTAATTCTCGGGTGGTAAACACCTGTTGAGAGCCAGGTGTGCGATGAGATTGGTGCTCGTGTCGTGGTGTCGTGCTGTGATGGGGTGTCGTTCATGATGGGGGGGGGGGGTGTCACGCTGTGCCCTATCGTATAATTTAAGATCATGTCGTATAACATAACAGCTTTCACAACTATATATACATATATATATATATATATATATATATATATATATATATATATATATATATATATATATATATATATATTAGTATATTTTGGTAGCAGTCTTTCCTGTAGACATATGTTATTAAATATGACCGAAAAAGTAAGATTAATAATTCTAACACGAATTTTCTCAATTTTCCTTATGTTTGTTTTTACTGATGACGGTAAATGAAAAATCAATTCTCCAAAATTCATTCTTTATTTCTTTACATTTTCAAAGACTTTTAGTTTTCACACACAACTATAACCTTAAAGCACTAAATAGTTCTTTACTATGCTATGATTTAAACAGCTTTCATCTTTCATTTTATACCCGCGTTTTGGGTGAGGTGATATGTTACAACAGTTTTTAATGAGGTGAACAAAACTTTCAACAAAGGACAGAACACGAAAACAATGGATATTAACTGGATATTAACTGGGTAAATTGAAGGTATGAATGGAAGTAACTGCGGAAGGGCCTATTGGCCCATATTTCTTGATGCTTCTATATTGGAGCGGGGTCTTGAAGTGGGTAGAATATAGTTGTGTATATACACAACTATATTCTACCCACTTCAAGACCCCGCTCCAATATAGAAGCATCAAGAAATATGGGCCAATAGGCCCTTCCGCAGTTACTTCCATTCATACCTTCAATTTACCCAGTTAATATCCAGTTAATATCCATTGTTTTCGTGTTCTGTCCTTTGTTGAAAGTTTTGTTCACCTCATTAAAAACTGTTGTAACATATCACCTCACCCAAAACGCGGGTATAAAATGAAAGATGAAAGCTGTTTAAATCATAGCATAGTAAAGAACTATTTAGTGCTTTAAGGTTATAGTTGTGTGTGAAAACTAAAAGTCTTTGAAAATGTAATTAGTTATTACGAAACGCGTTCAAGTGTCGCGTCAGACTAAGAAATAAAGAATGAATTTTGGAGAATTGATTTTTCATTTACCGTCATCAGTAAAAACAAACATAAGGAAAATTGAGAAAATTCGTGTTAGAATTATTAATCTTACTTTTTCGGTCATATTTAATAACATATATATATATATATATATATATATATATATATATATATATATATATATAATTTACTGCCATACTGTGGTTGGTACCGTAAGGCCAGTGATGAACAGCAATTTCAATCTGATTATGAAGTTTTTAGTGCGACATAAATATATTCTGCCAGTCGTGGTGATGGGCAGTGAGGGGGGGGGGAAAAACCATTCCCCCCTCACATACAGTACTTGTGGAGGGTCATGGCAGGTACTAGGAGAAGTGTTCATGAAACACATGAGACACATGTCTCATACACAACCATGAGCAGATGACGGCTCAAGGTAGGTGGTGGTAGTTGTGGTTCAAGGCACAAATTTCGAGCACCTAGAACATGTCTCGAGTTGAAGAGCAACTTCCAGTGCACCTAAGCAACCAATCTGACCAACCTTGAAGGCACCTTGAGGTCACCTCGAGGTTGCCTTGAGTTTGCCTTGAGGTCACCTTGAGAACATCTCCCCCCTTGAACCTTGAGAGCTCAGGGGGGCGGAGATGTTCTACATGAAGATCAATGCCCAGGCTGCCCGGCCTCTACTCAGGTCTCCTGGTGGACGGTGTGACCAACTAGCCTATTGGGCGCCACCGCACACAGTCTGACAAGCGAGCCACATCCGGAGAGTAATTATTCTTTCAACATCTCCATAATATCTAATTAGACTTAACCTACACCCAGGTCTGCTGTATTTAACCGTGCGGGTGGAGGATGTTGTGGACGGAAAAGTGTGGGGGTGGGTAGTGAGGGTGGGTAGTGGGGGTGGGTAGTGGGGGTGGTGGGGGGTAGGGGGTAGAGATATAGGGTGGATCAGGAAGGCTCTGAGAGGAAACAGCAGTAAAGGGGTGGAATAGGGAAAGGGAGGAAGAAGAAAGTAGAAGGCGAGGGTTGTACAAAAGGAGTTATAACAACACGAACATTAATTACTTGGTCTAGTTCGTAAAGTTTCCGGTGCACACAGAGAGGAACCTCAACCGGCTGCACCCGGACACCCGTGTTATAGTTCGTCTGATAAGCCGGTTCCGCTCTGTGTNTTAGGTTAGGTAGGTTAGGTAGTCGAAAAACAATTTATTCATGAAAACTTGGCCTATTAGGCAAATCGGGCCTTGCATAGTAGGCTGAGAAGTGCGTTCTGGCTACTAGGTACGACATATATATATATATATATATATATATATATATATATATATATATATATATATATATATATATATATATATATGCGAACAAGCCTGAATGGTCCCAGGACTATATGCGAAAGAAAACTCACACCCCAGAAGTGACTCGAACCCATACTCCCAGGAGCAACGCTACTGGTATGTACAGGGACGCCTTAAACCGCTTGACCATCACGACCGGACATAAGGAAGTGATAGCCTGAGCTATATGAACCACTTCCCCGCCGGCACTTGGATGGTTATCTTGGGCATAGCATTTTATCAAATCACCTCATTTTTTGGGGCAACACGTGAGGAACACAAATGCGAACAAGCCTGAATGGTCCCCAGGACTATATGCGAATGAAAACTCACACCCCAGAAGTGACTCGAACCCATACTCCCAGGAGCAACGCTACTGGTATGTACAGTAGCGGGTGTGAGTTTTCATTCATATATATATATATATATTATATATATATATATATAATATATATATATATATATATATATATATATATATATATATATATATAATGGATGGTGGCAGCAACCTTCTATCTTTCCACTATACTTCTACTCTTACTTCTACTCTTCTATTTTCCTCCTTGATCTCATTTTCTCACTTTCCTTCTAAACTTTCCCTTTTCCCTGACCACTCTTTTTTTCATTACTCCCTTCCTCCTCTCTTCCTCCCACCACCCTGTCTTCTGTTCCTTCATTTTCCGATACTTTACAGGGAGGAATTGGAGTGGATCTAAGTAAATTTACATGTATTAATGTAAAAATTTAAAATATGCTTAATATTATATAAATACTATTACTTGAAAACATGTGAGGTGAAGGCTTACAATTTGGGGTAATTTCTCCGTTACTCTCGGGTAATGGCATATAACAATGTCATGCAAAAAACTATTTGAGTGGCGTCTCAAAACTGTAAGTTAAAAGATAAACAAGCCGGCAGCGGTGGCATACCTCCCAGAGCTCTCAACATTCCTTTTTATTTCGTCGTCATTGATTTGTGGAATGTGTGAAGCCCGTCAAAGGTTTTGTGGAGTGAATGTGTTAAATTATTTCAATAAGTACTATAGTGTTTTATTAAAAGCTGCTTTGATAACTTTCGTGTGTGTTATTTTTTAGAAAAAAGGAATTTAAGACTTATATAAGTATAGGAATATTTCTTCAATATATCTCTAAGCAAAACTATGCATTATTATTACAGAAAGAGAGAGGCGTGCAGGGGGGGTTGGGGGGGGTGAGGTGACGCCCAAGCAGCTGGCCACTATATAGTATTCAGGAGTGGGGCACGCTGCCTTTTACGGGCTCACCATAGCCCGTGCTACATGGACATTTCGTTCTGAGTAACTAAATCTAAAACAACAACAACAACGGCACGCTGCCGTCCTGGCTAGTGGCCCTCCACGGGCTGACTACTCCTTCCTCACAATTACCAACACGCCCTTCTTAAAACCTTCCCAAATCTCTACAGTGCTACTAGACGCGTTCTGGAGCCTGATGTTCCAACAATTAGATGACAAATTTCGAGCAGAAAGTGAACATCTAAAGAGAGATATAATTACGATGATGCTGAGATGTGTTGAATAGACTGCAGGCGATGAGTCACAATAACGTGACTAAAGTATGTTGACCAGACCACACACTAGAAGGTGAAGGGACGACGACGTTTCGGTCAGTCCTGGACCATTCTCAAGTCGATTGTCTTGGATTTTGAGTCCAATCACAGTCGACTTGAGAATGGTCCAGGACTGACCGAAACGTTGAATAGACTGAACAGTGATCGTCAAGTGCTTGAGGAAATATTATTCCCGCTGCAGAAATATTAGGCAAGGGTACCCGTCATTCCATAGGTCTAAAATAAGTTGAAAACTCAAATTCTAAGGGGCCCTTGGGGTCCACCCAGAGCCAGAAGTGGGGGTGGCCATATCTTAGCAAAGACAGTGACACTCTCCACGTGGGCTGGGCTCCAGTGAGGGTCAACATATTTGTAACCATTCCTATAAGCTTTCCGGGCTCTGTATCCTGGCCTCCGGTGGGCCAGGATACAGAACCTGATCCTAGCTGTATCTGGTATACTGTAGGGAAACCCAATGACCGTAATCTACTGTAATCTACAACCCAATCTACTGTTTGGCGCCTCATGTTCAACATCAGTTTACCTCTCCTGCTCTTTATCTCTCTCTCTCTTTCATTCTTTTTATTTATCTAATGTTTCCTTCTCCCTTATTCTCCCCCCTCCTAGTCTTTTTTTATATCTTTCTCTTTTCCCCTTCCTCATCTCTTCCTTTCCCCTTTTCCTCTCCATCTACCCCTCCCCCCCTGCTGGGCGGCCCGGGTCTCCACTCTGACGTTCGTAGCTTTCAGATCAATATTGTTCTTCCTGCAGACTGGCCGCTCTATCCCACGCCCGCACCTTCTATCCTAGGCCTCTCTCTCTTCTAGTGGAGGGCTAATTATATCTCAGGGTTGTACCATCCACCACGGGACTTACCTTCTATCCTCGGCCTATGTGCTTTCTTTCATAGGTCTATTCGTGTTAGGGAAAAACCTGATTCCTAAATTTAGTCTTAGTTAGTATCCTAAACTTAGTCTTTCTATATTAGTATTATATATATTTTTTCAATCCATGGCTGCTTTCACTATCCCAAGTACCCTCCTGTCATCCCACGGGTGGTTCTTGTATCCCAGATTGTTTCCTATCCCAGGAACTCCCCCCCCCCCCTCTCTCACTATCTCACCAGTCCTCAAGTTAATTCTATCAAATTTGTAAAGATTTTCCGGATCTTCCTAGCCTTCCTACCTCCCCCTGCCCCTTACTAGTCCGTCCCCCAGCATCAGTCGATCTATCCACTGCATATCCTTCAATTTCCTCTCATTCTATTATCTTAATCGGCGAACAATTAACTCACGCGGCGCGTGTGGTGGAAGGGAGAGCAATCGTCCAAGATGGGGGTTAGGTTCTCCTGGAGGGTGAGGGTCGTCTTAGGGTAGGGGAGGTCGTTCACACCGGGCGTGGGGGGGGGGGGGGGTCGCCTCGGCAGAGGGGGGAATCGTACATGGTGTGGGGGGGGGAAAGGGGGGCAACAACAGCCGGGTTTACCAATATTCACTTCAATTTAAGGCCGTTTGTCATTCAGATGTGTCCACCACCCATATCATTCCGCCCTGCCTCACCCCGCCCCACACCACCCTGCCTTACCCCGCCCTGCCTCACCCAGCCGCACCCCTCGTCTTTCCCCATGGTTGAAGACCTATTCCCCCACCCCCCAAACCACCCGACCCATGCGTCAGCACCCAAGGGCGTCGTACACAGTGATCAACGAGGCAGGAAGGAACTCAAGAGTCTGTAGTTGCCACAGCCCTCGCCCCTAGGGCCTGGGGCCCTGGCCACGAGACCCTTCCCGCAGGCCTCGCCCGAGACTCCTGGCAGAGGTTTTGCCCTGAGATTCACCCGCTGAGTTTTGGCCCTGAGACACGCAAGCCGCCTGCCCGTCAGACTCATCCCCCATTGGCCTCTGGAGAGAACATTAGGCCTCATTGGTGAGTATCATACTCATGAGGCTCGCCCTTGAGGCATAGCCTTGAGTCACGCCTGAAGTCTCTGGCTGCGAGACTCGCTCTTGAGGCCAAACACTCGATCAAGACCTCATGGGACGTAGCCCTTCGGCGCAGATCTGGCCATTACTGACACCCGGTCCTGAGGAAGACCTTTGGGACCCAGTCCTGTGACATCCACAGTGGAGCCGGATGAACAGTCTCGTAGTACAGTGGAGCCGGATGAACAGTCTCGTAGTACAGTGGAGCCGGATGAACAGTCTCGTAGTACAGTGGAGCCGGATGAATGGCTTTTGAGAACAAGGAACCCGTCCCTACTCCAAGTTTTTTAAGCGGACTACGAAGTAAAAGGAATTGTTTAATCTTCGGGGTTAATCCTATCAGACTCTTGTGTCTGGTGTGTGGGGGGGTGGGGGGTGGGGGGAGGCCAGTGGTGTGTACTCACCTACATGTGCTTGTGGAGTAGAGCTTCTGCTCCCGGGCTCCAACTTTTCAGTACTGTTCATGTAATCTAAATATTTAACATTTGAAGCGGTGTATGGAAAGGTTGCTTCAACATCTTTTATTTTAACAACAAATCAGCATTCTTCTTGACGTGTGTGTGTGTGTGTGTGTGTGTGTGGTGTGTGTGTGTGTGTGTGTGTGTGTGTGTGTGTGTGTGTGTGTGTGTGTGTGTGTGCGTGTGTGTATGCGTGTGCGTGTATGCGTGTGTGTGTACTCACCTAATTGTACTCACCTATTTGTGCTTGCGGGGGTTGAGATTTGGCTCTTTGGTCCCGCCTCTCAACTGTCAATCAACTGGTGTACAGTTTCCTGAGCCTACTGGGCTCTATCATATCTACATTTGAAACTGTGTATGGAGTCAGCCTCCACCACATCACTGCCTGCCTAATGCATTCCATTTACTAACTACTCTGACACTGAAAAAGTTCTTTCTAATGTCTCTGTGGCTCATTTGGGTACTCAGCTTCCACCTGTGTCCCCTTGTTCGCGCCCCTCCAGTGTTGAATAGTTCATCCTTGTTTACCCGGTCAATCCCCTGAGGATTTTGTAGGTTGTGATCATGTCCCCCCTTACTCTTCTGTCTTCCAGTGTCGTAAGTTGCATTTCCCGCAGCCTTTCTTCATAACTCATGCCTCTTAGTTCTGGGACTAGTCTAGTAGCATACCTTTGGACTTTTTCCAGCTTCGTCTTGTGCTTGACAAGGTACGGGCTCCATGCTCGGGCCGCATACTCCAGGATTGGTCTTACATATGTGGTGTACAAGATTCTGAATGATTCCTTACACAGGTTCCTGAACGCCGTTCTGATGTTAGCCAGCCTCGCATATGCCGCAGACGTTATTGTGTGTGTGTGTGTGTGTGTGTGTGTGTGTGTGTGTGTGTGTGTGTGTGTGTGTGTGTGTGTGTGTGTGTGTGTGTGTGTGTGTGTGTGTGTGTGTGCACGCGAGAGTGAGTTGGTGAGGGTTTTTGTGACATTGCGACTTTTTGCACACGAAGCTGTATTTATTCCTCCCTTAAATCCGCCCCCCCCCCCTCCGGCCATCACGTCACCACTCGGGATACGGTAATTTGACCGTTATTTTAACCGTCGCGTCACCTGGCATAACGGTTCCCGTGGTTCCCGTGGTTCAAATTTTAAGTTCACCTTGCGAATCGTATTTAACTTTCTCGTACAAAAATGGGGGTTGGTTTCCAGATAATTAGCATGAAGGTATTACAAATAATAATAATAATAATAATAATAATAATAATAATAATAATAATAATAATAATAATAATAATAATAATAATAAAATAGATTTCTGAGCTATAAGAGAGTTTAAGAATGTACTCTGCAATATATTCGTTAATGTTTTTTTTTAATAAATGCCAATGCAGAGAACATAAAGCGCCCCCCTAAAATGTTTGGAAAATAAAAAAAGTATAGATATGTAACGATAAAAGAAGGTTATGCTTCCATGACAAGTTATCAGCTTGAACTCTACAAATGATTACAAATACAGCCAAATGTCATTTTAATAAATATGGGTGAAAGTAGTTATTTTTTTCTGGAAAGGAAAAAAAAAAAGGAGTTTAAGGGGTCCAAGTTACTGGAAGACCCAGGACTCTAAGGGCATCTATTGCCTAAAGTCCCAGGAGTCCAAGGGCCCCAGTCCCTGGACTCGTGGTCAGTGAGAGTGAC
The DNA here is from genome assembly GCA_020271785.1 of Procambarus virginalis. Classification (NCBI taxonomy): domain Eukaryota; kingdom Metazoa; phylum Arthropoda; class Malacostraca; order Decapoda; family Cambaridae; genus Procambarus; species Procambarus virginalis. Next base: position 37,280 of record WNGS01162215.1, read on the forward strand.
TTAAAAGGGAGAAAACCGTTAGGACTCATCAAGCGGTGTTCTGAACCCAAGAACAAGAAAATGACCATTCGTCTCTTATGGAAGGTGACCACAATGTTCACCGCAGGTGATTTAAAAAGTCCTGTGTAGGATGGCGAAAATGGACAATGCCAGGTGACCATAATCCTTCCAGGATGGAGTCACCTTGCCTGGCAAGAAAGATTTAGAGGTAGTAGTAGCTCTATCAATTTCCCTCCAGGCATCGCATGACAGAGCAGATCTCGTCGCATCGTTTAAGACACTCCGACAATATACGAGACCTTAACCAAGACATTCCTTTACCCAGCGTCAAGCTCCCGCCAAGTCATCTTGCAGAACAAACAACAGGAAGAATTTTTTTGTCATAAAGATAAATCGACGGTGGAACAGCTTTCCCGGTGAGGCCGCGAAGCAAGGTCACTTCTTAACTTACATATACAACTGAAACAGCTCAGACGAGATCAAGGAACGCCATCCCTTACAACCCACAATAGGCGATGTCTTCGCACTGTTGTGGTACCCTACACCCACCTGCACTCATTTCTGTTTACTCTTTGAGTCAGATTCGTTGTAGTTCACAGCTAGAAGCAACAAAGAACAAGTCAGGGAAGTGACACCCGCAGATCCGTATGGTACAGCCTGTTCTCACCAACAAAGGCCAAATGGCCATTAATCCAGCCGCCAGCCTTTGATGCTTATGAATGAAAAACGCTTTATACACGACTAGCAACTGTTCGAACATTTCTCGAACAGTGCTTCGCTGACGACCTCTATTCGAATGGCAACTCTGTAAATGTTTTACCGACATACTTCAAATGCAAATAGTTGCCAACAGAACCTAATCAACTAACCTAACCAAGCCAAACTACGCATAGAACATCATAGAAATTGATGGACGAATCTAGGGGGGTCTGCCGCTGTTTTAACAAGCCTGGCCTGAGGACGGGTTGCACAGCAAGGTTGATAACTAATGCTTATGGTCCTATCCACAGTAGCTTCTAGATCAAGATGGCATCTTGAAGAATTTTAAAGTGATGGGATACAATATCATGTACAAGCAGAGTGTGCAACCAATAGCAGGCAAGGTCCACAGACACACCCTCTCTATGTTAATATTAACCGGACCTCGTGAGGGCGGTTAACATCTGGTTGTTAAATTAAGACCGTTTCTAGAGTGGCATTTTGTAAGGGGTGGAAGGACGACCCAGTGCGAGGGAGGAGGCCATAATACATGCACCTTAAAGGCCTTTGAATGAACATTTTAACCCGTTGGTACTGTTATAAATGACTTTATTGATATTATTCATGATAATCTGCATTGTATTGCGCGTCTCCCCCCCCCCTGCCACCACCCCAACACCTGGGAGCTCGGAGGTGGGCTTTTCAGTTGATGCGCTCACTCAGGTACTGTGTTGAGCGCATCAACCAACACGACCGGACATAAGGAGGTGATAGCCGAAGGTATTTGAACCACCTCCCCCGCCGGCACTCGGTTAGTAATCTTGGGCATGGCATTTTATCAAATCACCTCATTCTTTGGGGCACACGTAAGGAACACAAATGCGAACAAGCCTGAATGGTCCCCAGGACTATATGCAACTGGAAACTCACACCCCAGAAGTGACTCGAACCCATACTGCTAGGAGCACTCTGCTGGCGAACAGGAAACCTTAACCACTCGACAACACTGGACGCCTTAACCACTCGACCAACACTGGACGCCTTAACCACTCGACCAACACTGGACGCCTTAACCACTCAACCAACACTGGACGCCTTAACCACTCGACCAACATATATTATTGTACCAAATTAATATCTTAGATTGAGCCATTATGAGTATCGTTGTTTTAACTTTAATTTTCCATGGTAACTTTTCTCACATGAGACTAAATTTGTATACATTACTCTGATAAGTATTTTATGGTACCAAGACGACTGTGATTGTCAAAAGGATTTAGTCAGTTGATTAATGAGAAAGTCAATGTTTTTGTTTATTAGTTTTGCTTGACAGATTAATGTAGTGACAGAGGAGTCAGTTGTCAACATAGCCTAATATATATGATTTTGTTGTTGGCAGATTTTTGTAAATATTTATTATTGTTGATTATTTTCTCGTTCATCTTGTATTTCATGTCATACAAGTAAAGTTTCATTTAATTTGGAAAGTTCACTCATGTTGGACTTATCTTCTCTTTGTCCATATATGTTCTGACTGTGGTAAGATATTGGTCTCGAAGACTATAATATATGAAACTGTAACAGAAGCACCAGGAGATGGCAGACCTGATTGTGTGGAAGAACAGGAGCCGAGACAGTCGTCAAGTAGGGCAAGCATACTGACCTCAGATCAACAGCGAGGATAAAATAAGAGTTCCAGCAGCCCATACAACGGGCTCACCATAGCCCGTGCTACGAAGACACTTCGTTCTGACTAGCTAAATCTAAAACAACAGCCCATACTTCTTCAAGGCTACTGAACCTCCGAGACGAGTGGCAGCGGACCTCCACATAGATTTTTCTTCGAGGCCGACAGCTGGCGCTGCTGCTGTCGACATTAATGTCTATAACGGGAGGAGAGATGTCCTACAGCACGACGTCACAATACGCAGCAGAGTTCATCCCTCTACTCAGCGCCGCTCCTGTGCCAGGTAAGTCTACAACGGGCTCACCATAGCCCGTGCTACTTGCCCCGCTCCTGTGCCAGGTAAGTCCACTACGAGCTCACCATAGCCCGTGCTACTTGCCGCTCCTGTGCCAGGTAAGTCCACTACGGTTCACCATAGCCTGTGCTACTTGCCCCGCTCCTGTGCCAGGTAAGTCCACTACGGGCTCACCATAGCCCGTGCTACTTGACGCTCCTGTGCCAGGTAAGTCCACTACGGGTTTTCACCATAGCCTGTGCTACTTGCCCCGCTCCTGTGCCAGGTAAGTCCACTACGAGCTCACCATAGCCCGTGCTACTTGCCGCTCCTGTGCCAGGTAAGTCCACTACGGGTTCACCATAGCCTGTGCTACTTGTCCTGCTCCTGTGCCAGGTAAGTCCACTACGAGCTCACCATACCCGTGCTACTTGCCGCTCCTGTGCCAGGTAAGTCCACTACGGGTTCACCATAGCTGTGCTACTTGTCCTGCTCCTGTGCCAGGTAAGTCCACTACGGGCTCACCATAGCCCGTGCTACTTGCCGCTCCTGTGCCAGGTAAGTCCACTACGGGTTCACCATAGCCGTGCTACTTGCCCCGCTCCTGTGCCAGGTAAGTCCACTACGGGCTCACCATAGCCCGTGCTACTTGACGCTCCTGTGCCAGGTAGACCACTATGGGCTCACCATAGTACGTGCTTCTTCAAATCTTTTGCTCTGAGTAGCTGAATCTACAAATACAACTACAACATCCCTCTACAAGCCATTATAGAGCCACATGGCTCGGTGTTCCTCACCCTACAAAGTCGCTACACATGACCACCATCAGGTGAAAATATCGAGCCCAAAACTCCCACGTTTGTTAAATTAACTACCAATTATCATAACTTTGTTGTACTAATCAACAAAAAAGAATTCCCAGCATTATTTCAGGTGAGTAATTACTTCTCACAACTCAGGAACTGATGAATAGTGCGGAGAAATGCAATTAACGAAAGCTGTTATAACGGTGAGTCAATCTGTTCTAATTATCTTACTTGATGTGGTCACCAGGTGTGGTCACCAGGTGTGGTCACCAGGTGTGGTCACCAGGTGTGGTCACCGGGTGTGGTCACCAGGTGTTTTCTCCGGGTGTACAACGGTGACCCTAAAGTGTAGACGTTGTTAGTCAAGTGAAACACACAGTTACTACACAATCTTGTCCATGTACCATGGACTGTACCACAGCCTCACTGTACCACAGCCTCACTGTACCCCAGCCTCACTGTACCCCAGCCTCACTGTACCACAGCCTCACTGTACCACAGCATCACTGTACCACAGCATCAATGTACCACAGCTTCACTGTACCACAGCATCAATGTACCACAGCCTCACTGTACCACAGCATCACTGTACCACAGCCTCACTGTACCACAGCCTCACTGTACCACAGCCTCACTGTACCACAGCCTCACTGTACCACGGCATCACTGTACCACAGCATCACTGTACCCCAGCCTCACTGTACCCCAGCCTCACTGTACCACAGCCTCACTGTACCACAGCATCACTGTACCACAGCATCAATGTACCACAGCTTCACTGTACCACAGCATCAATGTACCACAGCCTCACTGTACCACAGCATCACTGTACCACAGCCTCACTGTACCACAGCCTCACTGTACCACAGCATCACTGTACCACAGCCTCACTGTACCACTGCATCACTGTACCACAGCATCACTGTACCACAGCATCACTGTACCACGGCCTCATTGTACCACAGCATCACTGTACCACAGCATCACTGTACCACAGCATCACTGTACCACAGCATCACTGTACCACAGCATCACTGTACCACAGCATCACTGTACCACAGCCTCACTGTACCACAGCATCACTGTACCACAGCATCACTGTACCACAGCATCACTGTACCACAGCATCACTGTACCACAGCATCACTGTACCACAGCATCACTGTACCACAGCATCACTGTACCACAGCATCACTGTACCACAGCATCACTGTACCACAGCATCACTGTACTACTGTACAATGATGCCCCTGGTACAGATATTGGGGAAAATATTACGTGAGAAATATCGGGAAGCTTGATGAGATCTGGGGATGATCGCGTCGCCTCGTGTGATGAGTAATCAGGAAATCATAAAGAGAGATGAGTGTCAGGTGAACGAAACGTGTGGGGGGGGGGACTAGTGAGCGATATAATGACAGGTGAGCGACAGAGTAAGTGGCAAGTGAGAGATATAATGACAGGTGAGAGATTGAATGACAGTTGTGATATACAACGCATGACAGGTGATAGATATAACGAACGATTTAACGAAGTGACTTGTAAGAAACTGACTCCCTGTTGGAGGTGACGACGAGGTTCCACTATTTCTCGCTTGGTGTAAACAATGCTATATTTAGCGGTCTTCTAAGTATTTTAATGGTAGTTAAATTTTAGTGAACGGTCTGGCATTCTGTTGACACTGTCACCTTGGGATCACAGCTGTGCTTGTATGACACTGTCACCTTGTGGCCACACCTGTGCCTGTATGACACTGTCACCTTGTGGTCACACCTGTGCCTGTATGACACTTGTCACCTTGTGGCTACAGCTGTCTGAACTTATTGTAAGCTCCAATTCCTTCTACAGAACAGCCTGGATTGCTTGTAAAGTATCTCGAGTTAGGAAAGTCTATTTCAGTTATACAAAAAAATAAACAAGTTCTGAAATCAACCATTAACCTCCACTCTTTCAGTCTTCAATAAGATATAAATCTTCAATAATGAAATAACACTTATAACTAAAGTCAATAAAATAAATCTTTAGTGAAGGAGACAAGTGTGTGGACCGCATGAACGGCATCCAGCGTTGAGGAAACTGGTGTTACAGTTTGGAAGTGATACAGCGGTTACAGGAGTGAGGAAGGGGAAGTGGTGTTACATGGCGTGGGATACCTGGTCGCTACCAGGTACAGCTGGCGTGGGATACCAGGAGTCGACC
>WNGS01162219.1:44252-59422 GCA_020271785.1 Procambarus virginalis
TCACTCAGCAGCTCATCACTCAGCAGCTTGTCACTCAGCAGCTCATCACTCAGCAGCTTGTCACTCAGCAGCTCATCACTCAGCAGCTTGTCACTCAGCAGCTCATCACTCAGCAGCTTGTCACTCAGCAGCTCATCACTCAGCAGCTCATCACTCAGCAGCTTGTCAGCAGCTTGTCACTCAGCAGCTCATCACTCAGCAGCTCATCACTCAGCAGCTCATCACTCAGCAGCTCATCACTCAGCAGCTTGTCACTCAGCAGCTTGTCACTCAGCAGCTTGTCACTCAGCAGCTCATCACTCAGCAGCTCATCACTCAGCAGCTTGTCACTCAGCAGCTCATCACTCAGCAGCTTGTCACTCAGCAGCTCATCACTCAGCAGCTCATCACTCAGCAGCTCATCACTCAGCAGCTTGTCACTCAGCAGCTTGTCACTCAGCAGCTTGTCACTCAGCAGCTCATCACTCAGCAGCTTGTCACTCAGCAGCTCATCACTCAGCAGCTTTTCACTCAGCAGCTCATAACTCAGCAGCTCATAACTCAGCAGCTCATCACTCAGCAGCTCATCACTCAGCAGCTCATCACTCAGCAGCTCATCACTCAGCAGCTTGTCACTCAGCAGCTTGTCACTCAGCAGCTTGTCACTCAGCAGCTCATCACTCAGCAGCTCATCACTCAGCAGCTCATCACTCAGCAGCTCATCACTCAGCAGCTCATCACTCAGCAGCTTGTCACTCAGCAGCTCATCACTCAGCAGCTCATCACTCAGCAGCTCATCACTCAGCAGCTCATCACTCAGCAGCTCATCACTCAGCAGCTCATCACTCAGCAGCTTGTCACTCAGCAGCTTGTCACTCAGCAGCTTGTCACTCAGCAGCTCATCACTCAGCAGCTTGTCACTCAGCAGCTCATCACTCAGCAGCTCATCACTCAGCAGCTTGTCACTCAGCAGCTCATCACTCAGCAGCTCATCACTCAGCAGCTCGTCACTCAGCAGCTTGTCACTCAGCAGCTTTTCACTCAGCAGCTCATCACTCAGCAGCTTGTCACTCAGCAGCTCATCACTCAGCAGCTTGTCACTCAGCAGCTTGTCACTCAGCAGCTCATCACTCAGCAGCTCATCACTCAGCAGCTTGTCACTCAGCAGCTCATCACTCAGCAGCTTGTCACTCAGCAGCTCATCACTCAGCAGCTTGTCACTCAGCAGCTCATCACTCAGCAGCTTGTCACTCAGCAGCTCATCACTCAGCAGCTCATCACTCAGCAGCTTGTCAGCAGCTTGTCACTCAGCAGCTCATCACTCAGCAGCTCATCACTCAGCAGCTCATCACTCAGCAGCTCATCACTCAGCAGCTTGTCACTCAGCAGCTTGGCACTCAGCAGCTTGTCACTCAGCAGCTCATCACTCAGCAGCTCATCACTCAGCAGCTCATCACTCAGCAGCTCATCACTCAGCAGCTCATCACTCAGCAGCTTGTCACTCAGCAGCTTGTCACTCAGCAGCTCATCACTCAGCAGCTCATCACTCAGCAGCTTGTCACTCAGCAGCTCATCACTCAGCAGCTTGTCACTCAGCAGCTCATCACTCAGCAGCTCATCACTCAGCAGCTCATCACTCAGCAGCTTGTCACTCAGCAGCTTGTCACTCAGCAGCTTGTCACTCAGCAGCTCATCACTCAGCAGCTTGTCACTCAGCAGCTCATCACTCAGCAGCTTTTCACTCAGCAGCTTGTCACTCAGCAGCTCATCACTCAGCAGCTTTCACTCAGCAGCTTGTCACTCAGCAGCTCATCACTCAGCAGCTTGTCACTCAGCAGCTCATCACTCAGCAGCTTGTCACTCAGCAGCTCGTCACTCAGCAGCTGGTCACTCAGCAGTCATCACTCAGCAGCTTGTCACTCAGCAGCTCATCACTCAGCAGCTTGTCACTCAGCAGCTCATCACTCAGCAGCTTTTCACTCAGCAGCTTGTCACTCAGCAGCTTGTCACTCAGCAGCTCATCACTCAGCAGCTCATCACTCAGCAGCTTGTCACTCAGCAGCTCATCACTCAGCAGCTTTTCACTCAGCAGCTCATCACTCAGCAGCTTGTCACTCAGCAGCTCATCACTCAGCAGCTTGTCACTCAGCAGCTCATCACTCAGCAGCTCATCACTCAGCAGCTAATCACTCAGCAGCTTGTCACTCAGCAGCTCATCACTCAGCAGCTCATCACTCAGCAGCTCATCACTCAGCAGCTCATCACTCAGCAGCTTGTCACTCAGCAGCTCATCACTCAGCAGCTCATCACTCAGCAGCTTGTCACTCAGCAGCTCATCACTCAGCAGCTCATCACTCAGCAGCTCATCACTCAGCAGCTCATCACTCAGCAGCTTGTCACTCAGCAGCTTGTCACTCAGCAGCTTGTCACTCAGCAGCTCATCACTCAGCAGCTCATCACTCAGCAGCTTGTCACTCAGCAGCTTGTCACTCAGCAGCTCATCACTCAGCAGCTTGTCACTCAGCAGCTCATCACTCAGCAGCTTGTCACTCAGCAGCTCATCACTCAGCAGCTTGTCACTCAGCAGCTTGTCACTCAGCAGCTCATCACTCAGCAGCTTGTCACTCAGCAGCTTGTCACTCAGCAGCTTGTCACTCAGCAGCTCTTCACTCAGCAGCTTGTCACTCAGCAGCTTGTCACTCAGCAGCTCATCACTCAGCAGCTCATCACTCAGCAGCTCATCACTCAGCAGCTTTTCACTCAGCAGCTCATCACTCAGCAGCTTGTCACTCAGCAGCTTGTCACTCAGCAGCTTGTCACTCAGCAGCTTGTCACTCAGCAGCTTGTCACTCAGCAGCTCGTCACTCAGCAGCTCATCACTCAGCAGCTCATCACTCAGCAGCTTGTCACTCAGCAGCTCATCACTCAGCAGCTTGTCACTCAGCAGCTTGTCACTCAGCAGCTCATCACTCAGCAGCTCATCACTCAGCAGCTCATCACTCAGCAGCTTGTCACTCAGCAGCTCATCACTCAGCAGCTTGTCACTCAGCAGCTTGTCACTCAGCAGCTTGTCACTCAGCAGCTCATCACTCAGCAGCTCATCACTCAGCAGCTTGTCACTCAGCAGCTCATCACTCAGCAGCTCTTCACTCAGCAGCTCATCACTCAGCAGCTTGTCACTCAGCAGCTCATCACTCAGCAGCTCATCACTCAGCAGCTTGTCACTCAGCAATCATCACTCAGCAGCTTGTCACTCAGCAGCCATCACTCAGCAGCTTGTCACTCAGCAGCTCATCACTCAGCAGCTCATCACTCAGCAGCTCATTACTCAGCAGCTCATCACTCAGCAGCTCATCACTCAGCAGCTCATCACTCAGCAGCTCATCACTCAGCAGCTCATCACTCAGCAGCTCATCACTCAGCAGCTCATCACTTAGCAGCTCATCACTCAGCAGCTCATCACTTAGCAGCTCATCACTCAGCAGCTCATCACTTAGCAGCTCATCACTCAGCAGCTCATCACTTAGCAGCTCATCACCCACAATTCATCACTCACTAAAATTCCTCATTCATGAACTAACAATAACGCACAACAGCTCAACATTCACTAAACATTCACGCCTCACTAAAACTCATCCATCTCAACAACTCATCACTCATTAAACATTCATCACCACAGGTCATAACAGCCACTCACGAGACCAGGTACACAGGCGTGACCTCTCCAGCCTTTGACACAGATTTATACGCGACACACAACCAAAAAAGTGCATTGAATGGCGGGATCAATTGGAATGTCAGGTCCACTGTGGCCAACGAGATTGTTGCCGCTGTGATATCAACCCAATTCCCAATATTCACCTGAATGAGCCGGCCCTACGCTCCACCCGTGGTTAAAGTTGACCCTATTTAGTGAGGCGGCAATACGTTTAACACGTGGGTAAAATAACCCTATTTAGTGAGCCAGCCCTACGCTCAACACACGGTTAAAATCGACCCTATTTAGTGAGCCGGCCCTACGCTCAACACACGGTTAAAGTTGACCCTATTTAGTGAGCCGGCCCTACGCTCAACACATGGTTAAAGTAAAAAAAAAATGTTGTCAGCGCCACGAGGGCCAATACGAGGTCAGTTGACCCAATGTAGTGAGCGAGCATGATCATCACTGCAAGGTCATCAACGCCGGGAGTTATGACCTCGTCAATACATCACACTGNCAGCTCATCACTCAGCAGCTTGTCACTCAGCAGCTTGTCACTCAGCAGCTTGTCACTCAGCAGCTTGTCACTCAGCAGCTCATCACTCAGCAGCTTGTCACTGCAGCTTGTCACTCGCGCAGCTTGTCACTCAGCAGCTCATCACTCAGCAGCTCATCACTCAGCAGCTCATCACTCAGCAGCTTGTCACTCAGCATCTTGTCACTCAGCAGCTTGTCACTCAGCAGCTTGTCACTCAGCAGCTTGTCACTCAGCAGCTCATCACTCAGCAGCTCATCACTCAGCAGCCTGTCACTCCAGCAGCTCATCACTCAGCAGCTCATCACTCAGCAGCTTTCCATCACTCAGCAGCTTGTCACTCAGCAGCTTGTCACTCAGCAGCTTGTCACTCAGCAGCTCATCACTCAGCAGCTCATCACTCAGCAGCTCATCACTCAGCAGCTGTCACTCAGCAGCTCATCACTCAGCAGCTCATCACTCAGCAGCTCATCACTCAGCAGCTCATCACTCAGCAGCTCATCACTCAGCAGCTCATCACTCAGCAGCTTGTCACTCAGCAGCTTGTCACTCAGCAGCTCATCACTCAGCAGCTCATCACTCAGCAGCTCATCACTCAGCAGCTCATCACTCAGCAGCTTGTCACTCAGCAGCTCATCACTCAGCAGCTCATCACTCAGCAGCTTGTCACTCAGCAGCTGTCACTCAGCAGCTGTCACTCAGCAGCTTGTCACTCAGCAGCTCATCACTCAGCAGCTTGTCACTCAGCAGCTTGTCACTCAGCAGCTTGTCACTCAGCAGCTCATCACTCAGCAGCTTGTCACTCAGCAGCTTGTCACTCAGCAGCTCATCACTCAGCAGCTTGTCACTCAGCAGCTCATCACTCAGCAGCTTGTCACTCAGCAGCTCATCACTCAGCAGCTCATCACTCAGCAGCTTGTCACTCAGCAGCTCATCACTCAGCAGCTCATCACTCAGCAGCTTGTCACTCAGCAGCTTGTCACTCAGCAGCTTGTCACTCAGCAGCTTGTCACTCAGCAGCTTGTCACTCAGCAGCTCATCACTCAGCAGCTCATCACTCAGCAGCTCATCACTCAGCAGCTCATCACTCAGCAGCTCATCACTCAGCAGCTTGTCACTCAGCAGCTCATCACTCAGCAGCTCATCACTCAGCAGCTCATCACTCAGCAGCTCATCACTCAGCAGCTCATCACTCAGCAGCTGTCACTCAGCAGCTTGTCACTCAGCAGCTCATCACTCAGCAGCTTGTCACTCAGCAGCTCATCACTCAGCAGCTCATCACTCAGCAGCTTGTCACTCAGCAGCTCATCACTCAGCAGCTCATCACTCAGCAGCTTGTCACTCAGCAGCTTGTCACTCAGCAGCTCATCACTCAGCAGCTTGTCACTCAGCAGCTCATCACTCAGCAGCTTGTCACTCAGCAGCTTGTCACTCAGCAGCTTGTCACTCAGCAGCTCATCACTCAGCAGCTCATCACTCAGCAGCTTGTCACTCAGCAGCTCATCACTCAGCAGCTTGTCACTCAGCAGCTCATCACTCAGCAGCTTGTCACTCAGCAGCTCATCACTCAGCAGCTTGTCACTCAGCAGCTCATCACTCAGCAGCTCATCACTCAGCAGCTTGTCACTCAGCAGCTCATCACTCAGCAGCTCATCACTCAGCAGCTCATCACTCAGCAGCTCATCACTCAGCAGCTTGTCACTCAGCAGCTCATCACTCAGCAGCTCATCACTCAGCAGCTCATCACTCAGCAGCTTGTCACTCAGCAGCTTGTCACTCAGCAGCTTGTCACTCAGCAGCTTGTCACTCAGCAGCTTGTCACTCAGCAGCTTGTCACTCAGCAGCTCATCACTCAGCAGCTTGTCACTCAGCAGCTCATCACTCAGCAGCTCATCACTCAGCAGCTCATCACTCAGCAGCTTGTCACTCAGCAGCTTGTCACTCAGCAGCTTGTCACTCAGCAGCTTGTCACTCAGCAGCTTGTCACTCAGCAGCTTGTCACTCAGCAGCTTGTCACTCAGCAGCTCATCACTCAGCAGCTTGTCACTCAGCAGCTCATCACTCAGCAGCTTGTCACTCAGCAGCTCATCACTCAGCAGCTCATCACTCAGCAGCTTGTCACTCAGCAGCTTGTCACTCAGCAGCTCATCACTCAGCAGCTTGTCACTCAGCAGCTCATCACTCAGCAGCTCATCACTCAGCAGCTCATCACTCAGCAGCTCATCACTCAGCAGCTCATCACTCAGCAGCTTGTCACTCAGCAGCTTGTCACTCAGCAGCTTGTCACTCAGCAGCTTGTCACTCAGCAGCTCATCACTCAGCAGCTCATCACTCAGCAGCTCATCACTCAGCAGCTCATCACTCAGCAGCTCATCACTCAGCAGCTTGTCACTCAGCAGCTTGTCACTCAGCAGCTCATCACTCAGCAGCTTGTCACTCAGCAGCTCATCACTCAGCAGCTCATCACTCAGCAGCTCATCACTCAGCAGCTTGTCACTCAGCAGCTTGTCACTCAGCAGCTCATCACTCAGCAGCTTGTCACTCAGCAGCTCATCACTCAGCAGCTTGTCACTCAGCAGCTTGTCACTCAGCAGCTCATCACTCAGCAGCTTGTCACTCAGCAGCTTGTCACTCAGCAGCTCATCACTCAGCAGCTTGTCACTCAGCAGCTCATCACTCAGCAGCTTGTCACTCAGCAGCTCATCACTCAGCAGCTTGTCACTCAGCAGCTCATCACTCAGCAGCTTGTCAGCAGCTTGTCACTCAGCAGCTCATCACTCAGCAGCTCATCACTCAGCAGCTCATCACTCAGCAGCTCATCACTCAGCAGCTTGTCACTCAGCAGCTTGTCACTCAGCAGCTTGTCACTCAGCAGCTCATCACTCAGCAGCTCATCACTCAGCAGCTCATCACTCAGCAGCTCATCACTCAGCAGCTCATCACTCAGCAGCTTGTCACTCAGCAGCTTGTCACTCAGCAGCTCATCACTCAGCAGCTTGTCACTCAGCAGCTCATCACTCAGCAGCTTGTCACTCAGCAGCTTGTCACTCAGCAGCTCATCACTCAGCAGCTCATCACTCAGCAGCTCATCACTCAGCAGCTCATCACTCAGCAGCTTGTCACTCAGCAGCTCATCACTCAGCAGCTTGTCACTCAGCAGCTCATCACTCAGCAGCTTGTCACTCAGCAGCTCATCACTCAGCAGCTCATCACTCAGCAGCTTGTCACTCAGCAGCTTGTCACTCAGCAGCTTGTCACTCAGCAGCTCATCACTCAGCAGCTCATCACTCAGCAGCTCATCACTCAGCAGCTTGTCACTCAGCAGCTCATCACTCAGCAGCTTGTCACTCAGCAGCTTGTCACTCAGCAGCTCATCACTCAGCAGCTCATCACTCAGCAGCTTGTCACTCAGCAGCTCATCACTCAGCAGCTTGTCACTCAGCAGCTTGTCACTCAGCAGCTCATCACTCAGCAGCTCATCACTCAGCAGCTTGTCACTCAGCAGCTCATCACTCAGCAGCTCATCACTCAGCAGCTCATCACTCAGCAGCTTGTCACTCAGCAGCTCATCACTCAGCAGCTTGTCACTCAGCAGCTTGTCACTCACTCAGCAGCTCATCACTCAGCAGCTTGTCACTCAGCAGCTTGTCACTCAGCAGCTCATCACTCAGCAGCTCATCACTCAGCAGCTTGTCACTCAGCAGCTCATCACTCAGCAGCTCATCACTCAGCAGCTTGTCACTCAGCAGCTCATCACTCAGCAGCTCATCACTCAGCAGCTCATCACTCAGCAGCTTGTCACTCAGCAGCTCATCACTCAGCAGCTTGTCACTCAGCAGCTCATCACTCAGCAGCTTGTCACTCAGCAGCTTGTCACTCAGCAGCTTGTCACTCAGCAGCTCATCACTCAGCAGCTCATCACTCAGCAGCTTGTCACTCAGCAGCTCATCACTCAGCAGCTTGTCACTCAGCAGCTCATCACTCAGCAGCTCATCACTCAGCAGCTCATCACTCAGCAGCTTGTCACTCAGCAGCTCATCACTCAGCAGCTCATCACTCAGCAGCTTGTCACTCAGCAGCTCATCACTCAGCAGCTTGTCACTCAGCAGCTCATCACTCAGCAGCTCATCACTCAGCAGCTTGTCACTCAGCAGCTCATCACTCAGCAGCTTGTCACTCAGCAGCTCATCACTCAGCAGCTTCACTCAGCAGCTCATCACTCAGCAGCTTGTCACTCAGCAGCTCATCACTCAGCAGCTCATCACTCAGCAGCTCATCACTCAGCAGCTTGTCACTCAGCAGCTTGTCACTCAGCAGCTCATCACTCAGCAGCTTGTCACTCAGCAGCTCATCACTCAGCAGCTCATCACTCAGCAGCTTGTCACTCAGCAGCTTGTCACTCAGCAGCTCATCACTCAGCAGCTTGTCACTCAGCAGCTTGTCACTCAGCAGCTCATCACTCAGCAGCTTGTCACTCAGCAGCTCATCACTCAGCAGCTCATCACTCAGCAGCTTGTCACTCAGCAGCTTGTCACTCAGCAGCTCATCACTCAGCAGCTTGTCACTCAGCAGCTCATCACTCAGCAGCTTGTCACTCAGCAGCTTGTCACTCAGCAGCTTGTCACTCAGCAGCTTGTCACTCAGCAGCTCATCACTCAGCAGCTTGTCACTCAGCAGCTTGTCACTCACTCAGCAGCTCATCACTCAGCAGCTCATCACTCAGCAGCTTGTCACTCAGCAGCTCATCACTCAGCAGCTCATCACTCAGCAGCTTGTCACTCAGCAGCTTGTCACTCAGCAGCTTGTCACTCAGCAGCTCATCACTCAGCAGCTCATCACTCAGCAGCTCATCACTCAGCAGCTCATCACTCAGCAGCTTGTCACTCAGCAGCTCATCACTCAGCAGCTCATCACTCAGCAGCTCATCACTCAGCAGCTCATCACTCAGCAGCTCATCACTCAGCAGCTTGTCACTCAGCAGCTTGTCACTCAGCAGCTTGTCACTCAGCAGCTTGTCACTCAGCAGCTCATCACTCAGCAGCTTGTCACTCAGCAGCTCATCACTCAGCAGCTTGTCACTCAGCAGCTCATCACTCAGCAGCTTGTCACTCAGCAGCTTGTCACTCAGCAGCTCATCACTCAGCAGCTTGTCACTCAGCAGCTTGTCACTCAGCAGCTTGTCACTCAGCAGCTTGTCACTCAGCAGCTCATCACTCAGCAGCTTGTCACTCAGCAGCTTGTCACTCAGCAGCTTGTCACTCAGCAGCTCATCACTCAGCAGCTCATCACTCAGCAGCTCATCACTCAGCAGCTCATCACTCAGCAGCTCATCACTCAGCAGCTTGTCACTCAGCAGCTCATCACTCAGCAGCTCATCACTCAGCAGCTCATCACTCAGCAGCTCATCACTCAGCAGCTCATCACTCAGCAGCTTGTCACTCAGCAGCTTGTCACTCAGCAGCTTGTCACTCAGCAGCTTGTCACTCAGCAGCTCATCACTCAGCAGCTTGTCACTCAGCAGCTTGTCACTCAGCAGCTTGTCACTCAGCAGCTCATCACTCAGCAGCTTGTCACTCAGCAGCTCATCACTCAGCAGCTCATCACTCAGCAGCTTGTCACTCAGCAGCTCATCACTCAGCAGCTCATCACTCAGCAGCTCATCACTCAGCAGCTTGTCACTCAGCAGCTTGTCACTCAGCAGCTCATCACTCAGCAGCTTGTCACTCAGCAGCTCATCACTCAGCAGCTTGTCACTCAGCAGCTTGTCACTCAGCAGCTCATCACTCAGCAGCTCATCACTCAGCAGCTTGTCACTCAGCAGCTCATCACTCAGCAGCTTGTCACTCAGCAGCTCATCACTCAGCAGCTTGTCACTCAGCAGCTCATCACTCAGCAGCTCATCACTCAGCAGCTTGTCAGCAGCTTGTCACTCAGCAGCTCATCACTCAGCAGCTCATCACTCAGCAGCTCATCACTCAGCAGCTCATCACTCAGCAGCTTGTCACTCAGCAGCTTGGCACTCAGCAGCTTGTCACTCAGCAGCTCATCACTCAGCAGCTCATCACTCAGCAGCTCATCACTCAGCAGCTCATCACTCAGCAGCTCATCACTCAGCAGCTTGTCACTCAGCAGCTTGTCACTCAGCAGCTCATCACTCAGCAGCTCATCACTCAGCAGCTTGTCACTCAGCAGCTCATCACTCAGCAGCTTGTCACTCAGCAGCTCATCACTCAGCAGCTCATCACTCAGCAGCTCATCACTCAGCAGCTTGTCACTCAGCAGCTTGTCACTCAGCAGCTTGTCACTCAGCAGCTCATCACTCAGCAGCTTGTCACTCAGCAGCTCATCACTCAGCAGCTTGTCACTCAGCAGCTTGTCACTCAGCAGCTCATCACTCAGCAGCTTGTCACTCAGCAGCTCATCACTCAGCAGCTTGTCACTCAGCAGCTTGTCACTCAGCAGCTCATCACTCAGCAGCTTGTCACTCAGCAGCTTGTCACTCAGCAGCTTGTCACTCAGCAGCTTGTCACTCAGCAGCTTGTCACTCAGCAGCTCATCACTCAGCAGCTCATCACTCAGCAGCTGTCACTCAGCAGCTCATCACTCAGCAGCTTGTCACTCAGCAGCTCGTCACTCAGCAGCTTGTCACTCAGCAGCTTGTCACTCAGCAGCTTGTCACTCAGCAGCTCATCACTCAGCAGCTCATCACTCAGCAGCTCATCACTCAGCAGCTTGTCACTCAGCAGCTCATCACTCAGCAGCTCATCACTCAGCAGCTTGTCACTCAGCAGCTTGTCACTCAGCAGCTCATCACTCAGCAGCTTTTCACTCAGCAGCTCATCACTCAGCAGCTCATCACTCAGCAGCTTGTCACTCAGCAGCTCATCACTCAGCAGCTCATCACTCAGCAGCTTGTCACTCAGCAGCTTGTCACTCAGCAGCTCATCACTCAGCAGCTTGTCACTCAGCAGCTCATCACTCAGCAGCTTTTCACTCAGCAGCTTGTCACTCAGCAGCTTGTCACTCAGCAGCTCATCACTCAGCAGCTCATCACTCAGCAGCTTGTCACTCAGCAGCTCATCACTCAGCAGCTTGTCACTCAGCAGCTCATCACTCAGCAGCTTGTCACTCAGCAGCTCATCACTCAGCAGCTTGTCACTCAGCAGCTCATCACTCAGCAGCTCATCACTCAGCAGCTTGTCACTCAGCAGCTCATCACTCAGCAGCTCATCACTCAGCAGCTCATCACTCAGCAGCTCATCACTCAGCAGCTTGTCACTCAGCAGCTCATCACTCAGCAGCTCATCACTCAGCAGCTCATCACTCAGCAGCTTGTCACTCAGCAGCTTGTCACTCAGCAGCTTGTCACTCAGCAGCTTGTCACTCAGCAGCTTGTCACTCAGCAGCTCATCACTCAGCAGCTTGTCACTCAGCAGCTCATCACTCAGCAGCTTGTCACTCAGCAGCTCATCACTCAGCAGCTTGTCACTCAGCAGCTTGTCACTCAGCAGCTCATCACTCAGCAGCTTGTCACTCAGCAGCTTGTCACTCAGCAGCTTGTCACTCAGCAGCTTGTCACTCAGCAGCTCATCACTCAGCAGCTTGTCACTCAGCAGCTTGTCACTCAGCAGCTTGTCACTCAGCAGCTCATCACTCAGCAGCTCATCACTCAGCAGCTCATCACTCAGCAGCTCATCACTCAGCAACTCATCACTCAGCAGCTTGTCACTCAGCAGCTCATCACTCAGCAGCTCATCACTCAGCAGCTCATCACTCAGCAGCTCATCACTCAGCAGCTCATCACTCAGCAGCTCATCACTCAGCAGCTTGTCACTCAGCAGCTTGTCACTCAGCAGCTTGTCACTCAGCAGCTTGTCACTCAGCAGCTCATCACTCAGCAGCTTGTCACTCAGCAGCTTGTCACTCAGCAGCTTGTCACTCAGCAGCTCATCACTCAGCAGCTTGTCACTCAGCAGCTCATCACTCAGCAGCTCATCACTCAGCAGCTTGTCACTCAGCAGCTCATCACTCAGCAGCTCATCACTCAGCAGCTCGTCACTCAGCAGCTTGTCACTCAGCAGCTTGTCACTCAGCAGCTCATCACTCAGCAGCTTGTCACTCAGCAGCTCATCACTCAGCAGCTTGTCACTCAGCAGCTTGTCACTCAGCAGCTCATCACTCAGCAGCTCATCACTCAGCAGCTTGTCACTCAGCAGCTCATCACTCAGCAGCTTGTCACTCAGCAGCTCATCACTCAGCAGCTTGTCACTCAGCAGCTCATCACTCAGCAGCTTGTCACTCAGCAGCTCATCACTCAGCAGCTCATCACTCAGCAGCTTGTCAGCAGCTTGTCACTCAGCAGCTCATCACTCAGCAGCTCATCACTCAGCAGCTCATCACTCAGCAGCTCATCACTCAGCAGCTTGTCACTCAGCAGCTTGTCACTCAGCAGCTTGTCACTCAGCAGCTCATCACTCAGCAGCTCATCACTCAGCAGCTCATCACTCAGCAGCTCATCACTCAGCAGCTCATCACTCAGCAGCTTGTCACTCAGCAGCTTGTCACTCAGCAGCTCATCACTCAGCAGCTCATCACTCAGCAGCTTGTCACTCAGCAGCTCATCACTCAGCAGCTCATCACTCAGCAGCTCATCACTCAGCAGCTCATCACTCAGCAGCTTGTCACTCAGCAGCTTGTCACTCAGCAGCTTGTCACTCAGCAGCTCATCACTCAGCAGCTCATCACTCAGCAGCTTGTCACTCAGCAGCTTGTCACTCAGCAGCTCATCACTCAGCAGCTTGTCACTCAGCAGCTCATCACTCAGCAGCTTGTCACTCAGCAGCTCATCACTCAGCAGCTTGTCACTCAGCAGCTTGTCACTCAGCAGCTCATCACTCAGCAGCTTGTCACTCAGCAGCTTGTCACTCTGCAGCTTGTCACTCAGCAGCTCTTCACTCAGCAGCTTGTCACTCAGCAGCTTGTCACTCAGCAGCTCATCACTCAGCTCATCACTCAACAGCTCATCACTCAGCAGCTTTTCACTCAGCAGCTCATCACTCAGCAGCTTGTCACTCAGCAGCTTGTCACTCAGCAGCTTGTCACTCAGCAGCTTGTCACTCAGCAGCTTGTCACTCAGCAGCTCGTCACTCAGCAGCTCATCACTCAGCAGCTCATCACTCAGCAGCTTGTCACTCAGCAGCTCATCACTCAGCAGCTTGTCACTCAGCAGCTTGTCACTCAGCAGCTCATCACTCAGCAGCTCATCACTCAACAGCTCATCACTCAGCAGCTTGTCACTCAGCAGCTCATCACTCAGCAGCTTGTCACTCAGCAGCTTGTCACTCAGCAGCTTGTCACTCAGCAGCTCATCACTCAGCAGCTCATCACTCAGCAGCTTGTCACTCAGCAGCTCATCACTCAGCAGCTCTTCACTCAACAGCTCATCACTCAGCAGCTTGTCACTCAGCAGCTCATCACTCAGCAGCTCATCACTCAGCAGCTTGTCACTCAGCAACTCATCACTCAGCAGCTTGTCACTCAGCAGCCCATCACTCAGCAGCTTGTCACTCAGCAGCTCATCACTCAGCAGCTCATCACTCAGCAGCTCATTACTCAGCAGCTCATCACTCAGCAGCTCATCACTCAGCAGCTCATCACTCAGCAGCTCATCACTCAGCAGCTCATCACTCAGCAGCTCATCACTCAGCAGCTCATCACTTAGCAGCTCATCACCACAATTCATCACTCACTAAAATTCCTCATTCATGAACTAACAATAACGCACAACAGCTCAACATTCACTAAACATTCACGCCTCACTAAAACTCATCCATCTCAACAACTCATCACTCATTAAACATTCATCACCACAGGTCATAACAGCCACTCACGAGACCAGGTACACAGGCGTGACCTCTCCAGCCTTTGACACAGATTTATACGCGACACACAACCAAAAAAGTGCATTGAATGGCGGGATCAATTGGAATGTCAGGTCCACTGTGGCCGACGAGATTTGTTGCCGCTGTGATATCAACCCAATTCCCAATATTCACCTGAATGAGCCGGCCCTACGCTCCACCCGTGGTTAAAGTTGACCCTATTTAGTGAGGCGGCAATACGTTTAACACGTGGGTAAAATCAACCCTATTTAGTGAGCCAGCCCTACGCTCAACACACGGTTAAAATCGACCTTATTTAGTGAGCCAGCCCTACGCTCACACACGGTTAAAATCGACCTTATTTAGTGAGCCGGCCTACGCTCAACACACGGTTAAAATCGACCCTATTTAGTGAGCCAGCCCTACGCTCAACACACGGTTAAAATCGACCTATTTAGTGAGCCGGCCCTACGCTCAACACACGGTTAAAATCGACCCTATTTAGTGAGCCGGCCCTACGCTCAACACACGGTTAAAATCGACCCTATTTAGTGAGCCAGCCCTACGCTCAACACACGGTTAAAATCGACCCTATTTAGTGAGCCGGCCCTACGCTCAACACACGGTTAAAGTTGACCCTATTTAGTGAGCCAGCCCTACGCTCAACACACGGTTAAAATCGACCCTATTTAGTGAGCCGGCCCTACGCTCAACACACGGTTAAAGTTGACCCTATTTAGTGAGCCGGCCCTACGCTCAACACACCGTTAAAGTTGACCCTTTTTAGTGAGACGGCCCTACGCTCAACACACGGTTAAAGTAAAAAAAATGTTGTCAGCGCCACGAGGGCCAATACGAGGTCAGTTGACCCACTGTAGTGAGCGAGCATGATCATCACTGCAAGGTCATCAACGCCGGGAGTTATGACCTCGTCAATACATCACACTGCCCCTCACAAACGCAGTATTTTGTAATTTAAATCGAATTTGTTTAATCAGTATATAAAACATTCGTTTGTGTGTGGTGTGTGTTCCCCCTGCGTGTGTTTTCCTGTATGGGTCCCAAACACAAGCTA
>WNGS01162220.1:37456-54470 GCA_020271785.1 Procambarus virginalis
AAAATATAAATGGTACTTATTATTTTAATATAAAAACCTCCAGATGCCAACAGTGAGCATTCACTGAAGAGATCCACAAATAGAGAATATCCTTAATAACCTAACAAACCCAGTACCAGACATCATCTTCCTTGGTACCTTGATTCCAAGTACCTCTACCACCTCATTGGACGAGTTCAGGAGCTGTGTGCATGCCAGCTCCTCTTTAATATACAGACCTACTCCTCCACTTGACCTAGTTACTCTGTCACATCTATATAGATTATAATTCGGGATCCAGATTTAACTATCCATGTGGTCTTTTGTGTGGGTTTCTGTAAATGCACCAAATATTGAGTTCGATTCTATTAGGAGGCCATCTATGAACTTAACTTTATTTCTTGATTTTGGTTTCAAGCCTTGTATGTTTGCAAATATGAATGATTTCCCACATTGCGTGTGACTTCTGGTGGGCTTTGGTAGTTCTCCCCCCCACTCTACCCAGGTCCAGGGTGTGTTGTTTTGGAAGTGATTCGTCCAGTTTTGGTAGTAGGACGGGTGTTGTGAGGTGTAGCACCTGTGTGCTTGTTGATAATTTGTATTCCAGTCTTGTGGGTATCTCCCTTCCCCCTCTGAAATCCCTGTTGGTTCTATCTGACTGTTCCTCTCCCTTATATTTTCTACTCTGTTTCTGCCTTACTCTAAAAAATTTCCCGTAGTGTCATATTGATCTTCCCGTCTTTAACGCTGTGTACCTCTCACGTGGAATTCCGGACACTGAAGATTGAAGCATTTTTTGTCCCTAATTGAAAATGACATAATTTAGGGTGAAAGTATCTACACCCTGTTCCAAAACGGCATGTACCCCTCGCCAACATGTTCCTTTCATTTTCGAGGATGCAGAAATTGCATTTTGCTCCTAATTTTTCATATTTGCATATTCCTTTAGCGTAGAATTTGCAAATGTTTAGGTTTTGCGTTTTTCAAGGTATTTATACTTGTGTCTGCCCTGTCTACCTCTTTATTGGAGCCATCTCCGTCTTTCGTCCCAATTCCTTCATTTATGCACTCTGTCTCACTGTTGCTCTCATTGTTTACATTACCAGGCTCTGTAATATTGCTGTTATTTTGTACCACAATACCCTCTTCCTCCACACTGCTGCTGCAGTTCTCTAAACTATTTGTTCCTGAGTTTTGGTCGTTATCCAATGTTGTCTTTTCCCAGTCCGCATATATCACTGGTAGCTTTTCTGTGAATGATAATCGCTGTGACTCTGGAATGTTTTTCATCAGTTTAGTTATGTTCTCCAACATTAATCTGTCATCTTCGCAAACCCAGTAATTTCTTTGCCTTTTTGTGCATCCTGGAGATACTTCTGCACAGCCTAGGTGAAATCTTTTGTTACAGATGCAACACTTAACGCCTACATTAAGTTTTCCCAATATTCCCAAACACTTGCCACACCTCTCCATTGTCTGATGTATTGTATTGTATTTGTGCTTCACTGTATGGATCACTTGTTGAGGTCAGTCCTTTTAACTGTTTATAAAATTATATGTATATCCATACTTAAGGTTTTGTCCCATACTTCTTGGGAGGATAGGCGTGTGCTCCTCTCTACATTCCTCACTCGTCCTGTCTAAACTCGATTATGGTTGCCCTGCTTACTCGTTCGCTTCTCTGTCTACTCTTCGCCGTCTTGATGCTTTGCACCATACTGGGTTGCACGTCAGCTCTGGTGCCTTTTGTTCGACTCCCGCTCTCAACTTGTATGTTGACACTGGATTCCTATCTCTCTAGGACCGCCGTGATCGCTACTGTCTTCGCTATCTGAATAGTTCCTGCAACATTCATCCTCTCGCCTCTGTCGTGCTTTGACTTTTACCCCTCCTGTAATTCCTATTCCTCTTCACCACCTCCCTCTTTCTTACCGGCTATCTCGCTTACAGGTCTCTTTCCATTCGTCTTTCTCATATTTCTCCTCGTATTGTTTCTTCCTTGCCCCCATAGAGGGTCCCCATTCCGAAGTTTTGTACATCCTTGACCTGCATTACTAAAGCTTTTACTCCTCCTCCGGTTCTGAAACGCCTTTTTCTTGAGCACTTTTCTTCACACTCCCGCTCCGTTTCCATCTTCACCAATGGGTCTAAGTCTGCGGTGGTGTGGGCTACTCCGTTGTTTTTCCTGACCGCTCTTATATGTGTCGCCTCCCTTTGGAGACTAGCATCTTCACAGCGGAACTTTATGCTATTCTCCATGCTCTCCGTCTCCTGCTTTCTCGTTGTCAATCCTCCTTTGTAATTGTAGTTGACTCTCGTAGTGCCCTCGTGGCTTTAGGGTCCTTTAATCCTGTCAATCCGGTAGTCGTCGAGATTCAACATTGGCTGTTTCTTATCTCTAGTAAATTTAAATCCATGGAGTTTTGCTGGGTTCCCAGCCATGTTGGCGTTTCTTTAAATGAGCTTGCGGATGCTGCCGCTAGATAGGCTATCCGTTCTTGTCCCATTTCCCGTAAAGGTATTCCTTTTTCCGACTTTTGTCTGGTTATTCATTCCTCCATCTTTGCCCGTTGGCAGGGGTTGTTGGTTTCTGTTGTTGGTAACAAACTGCGTACTCTTAAGCATTGTGTGTCCCCGTGGCCTTCATTCTGCCACCGTAATCGGCGGTGGGAAACGGCTCTAGCACGGTTGAGTCTTGGCCATACTCGCTTAACTCATGGTCACTTAATGGAGCACCGCCCAGCTCCTTATTGTCTAAATTGCATTGTCCATCTTACCGTCGTGCATATCCTTGTTGAATGTCCCGACTTCCAGGACAAGCGTGTGTCTTGCTTTCCGACCGCCCCTCGCGCTCACTTGTCCCTCAATAGAATTCTTGGTGAATCGGATACTTTTGATATTGTGTGCCTTATGCGTTTCTGCTCTCGTATTGGCATCCTTGGTGATATTTAGCGCCAAATCTATGATGATGCTACATTTGATGGTACATAGCCTTCCCGGTTTGGTGCCTTCTTTTGATAATTACTTATTTACTTGTTCCAGATGCCTTGCCAGTCCTTGCACAACCTCCTGGTCGAGGCCGAATTGGGGGTCACACTTTTTGAAATCTTGCCTCCGGTTCTCATCTTCTTCATCCTTTCCTTACTCATAAGATCCTTCTAGAATCTTGTCCCTTAGATTTGTGCACACATCTTCAGCTTTCCTATAACGACCCCCTCCGTGTCTGTCCCGTTGCTTCCGTGATAGGGTCTTGGTGGGCGGCTGCCAGTGTGTGATGCTCCATGGGACAGTCCTCTGTCCTTTTGTGGCCCTATGCTCCTGCTGCTGTTCTTAAGAATTCTACTGGACGACTTTTCCTTTTCCTTATGTTTCGTTTTTCTCCCCCCCCCCTCTCTCCTCCTTTCTAATTGTCATTTCCCGTTGACCTTTTGCCTGTTTTGATTATTCTTTTGGCACTTTTGTTTGGACGCCTTGGTGTTAGAGAAGGCATACTCTTGCACCCGTAGAACTGTAGTACCCAATGTCTCGAGTGAGGAGACCCTTTTATTGTCAATCCTCCTTTCGTCACTGAACCCGATCTCGACGGACTGACGGTTCTTAAGGTGGTGTTTGTGGGGCGTATACTCACGACGCACCCCTAGGGGCCCCGGCTAGATCGACAACATGTCTCTTGTTGGGTGTACTGCCTCTAATTGTGGCTCCGTGGTGTTTGTGGGGACACATTCGTGAATGAAAGTATTATCTCAAGTTTCATGTCTTATTCTGTTCCCCTTATACCTTCTCAGGCTAGTGGATTGGGCGACCAAGCCCCCAAGTCGGTACGTGTTGGAAGACCAGGCTCTGTAGCCCCTGCAGCAATGGGCCCCGACATTGCTCCTCCTTTGACCCTCCCAACTAATCCCTCAGCTCCCCTCCCTCCTCTGTGGTTAGGTCGAGCCACAAGCCCCGAGTGGTACCACCTCGTCCCCTAGCACGACTCAGTCTCTTATTGTGACTACTGCACCTTCTAACCCCTTTCTCTCTCTCTCTCTGGGGTTCTCATAGCTGTCCATGCCACGGCTGCACTCGCTCGATCCCTTCCGTTCTGATGCGTACCAGGCCTTGTTTGGTTCCACTTCGTGGGCCAAATACTTTGATCTCCTCCCTCAGGATTCTACACCACCTGACGATTTCTCTCTCAATAGGCACCTTGTTGATTCAGTAGATGTTCTGTTACTTTCAACCCCACCCATCTCGGTACACGTGTCGTTGATACTCCTTCTTATGATGCAGCCACCTGCTTGGCCACCTTATCCTGCCTTGGCGAGACCCCTGTTCGGGTCGCCAAGAACGCTCAGTTGAATGCCAGTGTTGGCACTATTCTCCTCCTGTACTATGTTGCGACTGGTGTTAGGAATCTACGGGACTGCCACGAAGATATTCGGTATATCTTCGAAGCCCAGGGCCATTCTGTCCTCTCGGTAGATACGTTTATTCGTCCCCCTCGTGGTCGTCGGGTTGTGAAGATTACTTTTGATGGTAAAACCCTACTGCCCTCTTTCATTCTTACTGGTGCCAGGTTCTCCGTCCAGGAGTACATTCCATCTCCTCGGCTCTGTAATAAGTGCTGGAGGTTTGGGCATGGTACCCTCCGGTGCTCCAGTACTGACTGCCTCTCGGTCCCTTGTGTGAAGACAATGGTCACTCTAAGTCGGAGTGCACTTCTCCCCGGGCTCACTGCCTTAATTGCGGCGATGCCCACCCTACCTTCTCCCGCGCATGTATACATTACAAGCTTTAGGCAGCTGTCCTCAACTTGAATCACCTGGAACGTTTGTTTTTTCCTAAGGCGATGCGCCAAGTTCGCCTTCTCCCCCCCCTTTTGCTGGTGTCTCTTATGCTCGCGTGTTGTGCTATTCATCTCCTCGTCCTTCCCTCCCTTCGTCAGTCTCACAACTGTTTCCAGGCCTTAGACTCAGACACACCCACCGCCTCCTCTGTTCCTTTAAGCTCTGTCCCGAAGGGTCTCCCTCATGGTTCTCTGGGGTTCCCCTTTCTACCCGGTCTGTCTTGTCTCCTGTGTCTTCTTCCTCGTCTCCCACCGATCCTCCTTCCCATCCTTCTACCTCGTCTCTTAGCTCTCCACGCCGCCTGTCAGTTGTCAATCACTCTCCCAGTGGCCATCGTGTTATTTGCAATATTTCTGCTTCTCCTGTTGAGACACTTGAATCTTTTGCCCAGTACATTGTTGCTGGGACAACTGTCTCATTAAGTCAGAAGCGAAAGCCTAGCTCCTCTCCTTCCTCCTTCCCTTCGGGTAAGAAGGCTTCGCTTTCTTCCTCGCCCCCTACCTCTGACACACTCGCTCCATCCCCTCCCGTTTCAGTGGTTGCGCCCCCTGTTCCTGCTATGGAGGTTTCTTTGACTCCTGCCTCCCTTTACTCTCTGGGGTGATGTTCTGACAAACACCGGGCTGCGGTGGATATGTGGGTCTGCGGGCCGCTCCAAGCAACAGCCTGGTGGACCCAACTCTCACAAGTCAAGCCTGGCCTCGGGCCGTGCTTGCGGAGTAGAACAACTCCCAGAACCCCATCAACCAGGTATCAACCTGATATCAACCCAGGGCCGCCTTTTCGAACTGTTCATCCTCTCTTCTTCCCTGTCTCTTCTGAATTCTGGTGAGCCCACACATTTGTACTCTCCGACTCGCACCCTTTCCTGTCTTGATCTTGCTCTCTGCTCGTCGTCTCTTTACTTGGATTTCACGTGGCGAGTTCTTGATGACCTCCATAGCAGAGACCATTTCCCCATCCTTGTTACCTTTTTCTCCCTCCCCTTTCCTTCCCTAGGTGGTAGTTTGCTAATGCAGACTGGAACCTATTTACCCTCCATGCTGCTCTCTCTGACCTCTCCCTTCTGCCTCTCCCTCGTGCCCTCCTCCTTTTTCATGACACCATCTTGACGCTGTCCTTCGCTGTATTCCTCGCTCTTCCTCTCGGGGACCACGGAAGTGCGTTGCCAGGTGGAATGTGGACTGTGCTCGGGCTGTCCCCTGTAAGTGTGCAGCCTAGAAGAGAGACCGGCAGACGGGGGATTCTTTTCTTTTGTTTCGGAAGGCGAGTACGGTGTCCCATTGGGCCATCCATACAGCTAAGCATGAGTGTTGGAAGTCTTATGTTTCCACCATACGTCCCAAACTCCTCTGCTGCAGATATAGAAGCGTGTAAGGGGAGGAGGAAGGAGAGGAGCCAGGCTTTTGCTTCTAACTTAGAGACAGGTGTCCGCTAGATAGTGGGTAAGTTTATTCCCGATGTCTCGCCGGTCCTTCACCTCCATGGTACTCTTGTGGCAGACCAGTTGCAGGTCGCGAACGAACTGGGTTCCCACTTTTCTTCTGTTAGCTCTGGTTCTCATCTTCCTCAATCTCTCCTCCTTCGTAAACCTGTCTTTGAATCTCGTCCTTTAGATTTCTGCACTCAACTCAGACTTGCCTATAACGATCCCTTCTCTCTCTGAACTTCAGTCTGCTCTGGCCCTCTGTGGTTCTGCGACGGCGGGCTCCAATGGCATTCATTGAGAGGCTTCGCCATCTCCCTCCGTGCATGTCTCGGTATTTACCGAGTCTGTATAATCGGGTCTGGGAGTCGTCGTCAGTCCCTGAGGACTGGTTCGATGCGGTTGTCCTCCCAGATCGGAAAACAGGGTCTCTGGGGACATCCCCTAAGGACTTTCTCCCCATTGCCCTCACAAGTTGTCTGCAAACTCTTTGAACATATGGTTAACGTTCGTTTGATGTGGTTCTTTAGAACACTATCGCCACCTCTCCCCTTTTCAATTTGGTTTTCGCAAGTGCCGCAGCACAAATGTCCTAGTGAACTTGGATGTCTATATTTGTACTGCTTTTGCTGTGAAGACCTCCGTTGTTGCCGTCCTTTTTTACCTGGAAAAGGCTTACAGACACCACTTGGCGATATCATATTCTGTCCCAACTTTATTCATTTGACCTTCATGGGAATCTCCCTGTTTCTCTAAAGCTGCTTCTCTCGTCGTTCCTTTCGAGTTGAGGCTTGGTACCACTCTCTCTACCTCTTTTCAGCAGTACGAGGGTGTCCCCAAGGTAGTGTTCTGAGCACTACTTTATTTTTATGGTTACCCTCAATGGTCTTATTTCCTCACTTCCTTCTGGCGTCTTCTCCTCTCGTTATGTCGACGATCTTACCCTTTGCTGTCGGGGTGGGTGTATGGGTGTGTGTGTGTGTGTGTGTTTTTTTTTAAGGATATTCCTGTGCGGGCTCTAAGCCTTTGGCTGGCCCACTAAGTTGTTGTTGTTGTTATAGATTCAGCTACTCAGAACAAGTTCCAAGTAGCATGGGCTATGGTGAACCCGTAACTTACCTGGCACAGGAGCGGGGCAAGAAGCACGGGCTATGGTTAGCCTCGTGGACGGGAGATGTCTCCCGTGCCCACTAAGTGTTGCTTGTTTCTGTTTTACTTGCGCGGATGATTTGCCCCTCCTTCAACTGCAGCTTCAACTTGGAATTGATGCCGTGTCGTCTTGGGCCACCGATCATGGCTTCAGGTTCTCTACGTCTAAGACTTGTACTATGACTTACTCGTTCTTCATCCTTCTTTGTTGCTTTAGGGTCACCTCATTGTGTACAAGGATTCTGCTAAGATTTTGGGGCTAATGTTTGACACTTGTCAAATGACACTAATGACAGAAACCGACTTGTAAAGGTGGTGTTTGCAAACGAAACCACGAAGGAGGATATTCTAGAAAAGAAGAGTTGTCTCCAACATGTGGAGGGATACAAACAAGTATTCCTGCAGAGGGACAGGACGAAGGAGGAGAGAGCCAGGGCAGCAGAGGCAAGGAGGAAGCGCAGGGAGAGAGGAGCAAACCAGGAAATCACAGCCCCCAACACAGCAGTCCCAGAGACAAGAGGGGACCCAAAACCAGCATCCCAGCAACACCAGAGGGGGGGGGGCAACACCACCAACCCCCTCTGCATAGAAACCCTTCCTTCCCCTCACCCTACCTGCCCCCACCCAACCCTCCCTCCCCCCCCACCCCATTCTGACACCAACACCCCATCCGCATTCCCATCATGTCCCCCCTCCCACCTTTCCCCCCCAGTCCCCCTTCCCCCTTCATCCCATACCCTCCCTATTCCTCCTCCCCCTCACCCCGTATCCTCCATGTCCCCCCTATCTCCTTAACCCACACCCTACCCGTTCCCCCTTCCCTTAAACCCCCACCCCCCACCCCAAAACCCTCTGCGACCCTGCAAACCACCTCACAGATCCTCTCACCCACGGAACAGCTTCCCACACCAGTAGAATACTCGCCAAGAAAGGGATATGTAAATGAACAGAAGAAAGTGAGCTTCAAGGCGATGTACACTAACATAGATGGGATTACAAATAAAACTAGTGAACTTGGAGAGTGGGCACTAGAAGAAAACCCAGACATAATAGCACTCACAGAAACAAAGCTAACGAAAATCATAACAAATGCAGTGTTTCCACAGGGCTACTATGTAGTGAGGAAAGAGAGAGAAGGGAGAGGAGGAGGTGGTGTGGCTTTGCTACTAAGAGAAGGTTGGAGTTTCGAAGAGATGGTAATTCAGAACTGTGAAGGTTTCAGGGACTACATATCAGGCACCATTGCAACTGGAGGACAGAAAATTATAATAGTAGTCATATATAACCCCCCACCGAATGACAGAAGACCCAGACAGGAATATGATAGAAACAACATGGCCACCATCAATATAATAGAGAGAGCAGCTTCTGTGGCTAGCAGGAACGGATCCAGACTTCTAATCATGGGAGACTTCAACCATGGGAAGATAGATTGGGGGAACAGAGACCCACACGGAGGCCCAGACACATGGAGAGCTAAGCTGCTGGATGTGGCAACAAGAAACTTTCTAAGTCAACACGTCAAGGGACCGACAAGAATGAGAGGAGGGGATGAACCAGCCTTGCTTGATTTGATATTTACCCTAAATGAGTCGGATATAAGGGAAGTTAAGTTGGAAGCCCCCTTGGGAATGAGTGATCATAGTGTATTGAGCTTTGAGTACCTGGTTGAGCTAGGAATTATCACCCCCAAAAAAGAACTGGGAACCAAAGGGCTGGCGTACCGAAAGGGAAACTATGAGGAGATGAATAAATTCCTATGGGATATACATTGGGACACAGAACTCGGAACCAAGTCCGTACAAGACATGATGGACTATGTCACCCAAAAATGTCAGGAGGCTGTAAGCAGGTTTGTCCCAGCCCAACAGGAAAAAACAGAGAAGCAAAGGAAGAATCCGTGGTTTAATAGGGAATGTATGAAAGCAAAGGAGCTGAACAAAAGGGCATGGAGGAACTTCCGTAATAACAGAACACCAGAAAGTAGAGAGAGATACCAGGAACGAGTATGTCAGTGTGAGAAGAGCAGCTGAGAAAAGGTATGAAAATGATATAGCTAACAAAGCCAAGACTGAACCAAAGCTACTACACAGTCACATCAGGAGGAAGACAACAGTGAAGGAACAGGTGATTAAACTTAGGGTGGGCGAGGACAGGTACACAGAGAATGACAAAGAGGTGTGTGAAGAACTCAACAAAAGGTTCCAGGAGGTCTTTACAATAGAACAGGGAGATATCACGGCGCTGGGAGAGGTGGCAGCAAACCAGGTGACCTTGGATAGGTTCGAAATTACAAGAGATGAGGTCAAAAAGCACCTATTGGAGCTGGATGTGAGAAAAGCTGTTGGGCCGGATGGAATCTCGCCATGGGTATTGAAAGAGTGTGCAGGAGCACTTTGCTTACCACTCTCCATAGTGTATAGTAAGTCACTGGAAACGGGGGACCTACCAGAAATATGGAAGACTGCTAATGTAGTACCAATATACAAAAAGGGTGACAGACAAGAGGCACTGAACTACAGGCCAGTGTCCTTAACTTGTATACCATGCAAGGTGATGGAGAAGATTGTGAGAAAAAACCTAGTAACACATCTGGAGAGAAGAGACTTCGTGACAACCCATCAACATGGGTTCAGGGAGGGTAAATCTTGCCTTACAGGCTTGATAGAATTCTACGATCAGGTGACAAGAATTAAGCAAGAAAGAGAAGGGTGGGCGGACTGCATTTTTTTGGACTGTCGGAAAGCCTTTGACACAGTACCCCATAAAAGGTTGATGCATAAGCTGGAGAAACAGGCAGGAGTAACAGGTAGGGCGCTCCAGTGGATAAGGGAGTACCTAAGCAATAGGAAGCAGAGAGTTACAGTGAGGGGTGAGACCTCAGACTGGCGTGAAGTCACCAGTGGAGTCCCACAGGGCTCTGTACTTGGACCTATCCTGTTTCTGATATACGTAAATGATCTCCCAGAGGGTATAGACTCATTCCTCTCAATGTTTGCTGACGACGCCAAAATTATGAGAAGGATTAAGACAGAGGAGGACAGCTTGAGACTTCAAGAAGACCTGGACAAGCTGCAGGAATGGTCGAACAAATGGCTGTTAGAGTTTAACCCAAGCAAATGTAATGTAATGAAGATAGGGGTAGGAAGCAGGAGACCAGATACAAGGTATCATTTGGGAGATGAAATACTTCAAGAGTCAGAGAGAGAGAAAGACCTGGGGGTTGATATCACGCCAGACCTGTCCCCTGAAGCTCATATCAAGAGGATAACATCAGCAGCATATGCCAGGTTGGCTAACATAAGAACGGCCTTTAGAAACTTGTGTAAGGAATCTTTCAGAACATTATATACCACATATGTCAGACCAATCCTGGAGTATGCGGCTCCAGCATGGAGTCCCTATCTAGTCAAGCATAAGACTAAACTGGAAAAGGTTCAAAGGTTTGCCACCAGACTAGTACCCGAGCTGAGAGGTATGAGCTACGAGGAGCGACTGCAGGAATTAAACCTCACTTCGTTGGAAGACAGAAGAGTTAGGGGGGACATGATCACCACATTCAAGATTCTCAGGGGAATCGACAGGGTTGATAAAGACAGGCTGTTTAACACAAGGGGCACACGCACTAGGGGACACAGGTGGAAACTGAGTGCCCAAATGAGCCACAGAGATATTAGAAAGAACTTTTTTAGTGTCAGAGTGGTTGACAAATGGAATGCATTAGGAAGCGATGTGGTGGAGGCTGACTCCATACACAGTTTCAAGTGTAGATATGATAGAGCCCAATAGGCTCAGGAAACTGTACACCTGTTGATTGACGGTTGAGAGGCGGGACCAAAGAGCCAGAGCTCAACCCCCGCAAGCACAACTAGGTGAGTACAACTAGGTGAGTACTTGTTTGTCTTGGTCGCCCCATATCTCAACCTCGAGTTAAATGCTCTAAGGCCCTTACTCTCATTCAAGTATTGTCCCATATTTTTTGGGGAGTGGATAGACATGCACTACTCGTTTTACATTCTTCTCTCGTCCTGTCTAAACTCGATTATGGTTGCCCTGCTTACTCGTCTGCTTCTCCTACTTTTCACCGTCTTGATGCTTTGCACCATACTGGGTGGCGCCTCAGTTCTGGTGCCTTTCGTTCGACTCCCGTTCTCAGCTTGTATGTTGAGACTGGCTTCCTATCTCTCCAGGACCGCCAATGTCCCTACTGTCTTCGCTATCTTGCGCGGTCCTTGCAACATCCTTCCTGTCGCCTCTGTCGTGCTTTAACATTTACCCGTTCTGCGATTCCTGTTCCTCTTCACCACCTCCCCCTTTCTGTCTGGTCATCTCGTTTACAGGATTCTCTTTCCGTTGATATTTCTAATATTTCACCTCGTGTCATTCCTTCTTTGCCCCCGTGGAGAGTCCCCCTTCTGCAGTTTTGTACATCCTTGACCCGAATCACTAAAGCTTTTACCCCTCCTACGGTTCTGAAATGCCTTTTCCTTGAGCACTTTTCTTCACACTCTGGCTCCATTTCCATCTTCACCGATGTTTCTAAGTCTGCGGACAGTGTAGACAACTGTTTTTTCCTGCCAGCACTTACATTTCTCGCAGCACTTCTGCTTTCTCGTTGGCAATCTTCCTTTGTAGATGTTGTGGACTCTCGTAGTGCCCTCATGGCTCTCGGGTCCTTTAATCTGGTTCATCTAGTTGTTGTCGAGATCCAGCATTGGCCGTTTCTTGTTCACAGTAAATTTAAGTCGGTTGAGTTTTGTTGGGTTCCCAGCTATATTGGTGTCTCTTTAAATGAGCGTGCGGATGCTGCCGCCAGGCAAGCTGTCCACTCTTGTCCCATCTCTCGTAAAGGTATTCCTTATTCCGACTTTTACCCTGTTATCCATTCCTCCATTCTTACCCGTTGGCAGGCTTGTTGGTCGTCTGTTACTGGTAACAAACTACGTACTCTTAAAAGTTGGCCTCCTACCACCATAACCGGCGATGGGGAACGGCTCTGGCGATGTTGCTTATTGGCCATACTCGCTTAACTCATGGTCACTTGGAGCGCCGCCCTGCTCTTTATTGTCAAAATTGCATTGTCCCTTTTACGGTCGTGCATATCATTGTTGAATGTTCTGATTTCCGGGACGAGCATGTGTCTTGTTTTCCCGACCACCCGGCGCTGTCGCTTCTCTGTCGATAGTATTCTTGATGACTCGGATACTTTTGATATCATTCGCCTTATGCGTTTCTGTTCTCGTATTGGCATCCTTGGTGATACTTAGCGCCCTCTGATTATCCCTCACATTTGA
The DNA here is from genome assembly GCA_020271785.1 of Procambarus virginalis. Lineage (NCBI taxonomy): Eukaryota > Metazoa > Arthropoda > Malacostraca > Decapoda > Cambaridae > Procambarus > Procambarus virginalis. Next base: position 50,134 of record WNGS01162220.1, read on the forward strand.
TGGTGCTACATAGCCTTCCCAGTTTGGTGCCTTCTTTTGATAATTTCTTATTTACCTGTTTGTCTCCAGGAGCCAATGCTTGGTGCTCGTCCTGGTCACTTTTTGTGGTTTTTCCTTTCTCTCTTCAACCCCCCCCCCCCAAGCTTTTGCTGGGGCCCAGAACTTTACTGCTCTTTTGATTCATATCGATATTCCCATCGTCCCCTTACTTTTTCCATCGCCTATTCAATGTTCTGCAGCCCGTATCTTAGTGAGTACATGGTATACAGTCTGTTCCATTTATCTCTCCCCAAATGTCCCGTTTTCACTTCCTGATCTTAAGCACCTCCTTGACTTCTTGCCAGAGCGTGTGCTCCTGTTCGAGGATTTCAACTGTTGACATATCCACTGGGGTGATATTGTGACAAACACCCGGGGTCGCCTTCTCGAACCGTTCATCCTTGGCTCGGGATATCTCCTAATAACTTCCGCCCTATTGCCCTCAAACTCTTTGAGCATATGGTCAATGTTCGTCTGATGTGGTTCTTGGAACACTATCACCACCTTTTTCCTTCTCAATTTGGTTTTTGCAAGTGCCGCAGCACGACTGATGTCCTGGTGAACTTTTAGGTCTATATCCATACTGCTTTTGCTGCTAAGACCTCCATTGTTGCTGTCCTTTTTGACCTGGAAAAAGCTTACGACGCCTCCTGGAGAAACCATATTCTGTCCCAACTTAGTTCTTTTGGCCGTCGTGGTAATCTCCCTCTTCCTGCAAAGCTTCCTCTCTCGTCGTTCCTTTCGAGTTAGGCTTGGTGCCCCACTCTCTGCCTCTTTTTGGCAATACTAAGGTGTACCCAAAGACAATGTTCCAAGCACTACTCTCTTTCTAGTTGCCCTTAATGGTCTTCTTTCCTCCCTTCCTTCTGGCGTCTTTTCCGCTCTCTATGTCGACGACCTTACCTATTGCTGTCAGGGTGGTGATTCGCCTCTCCTTCAACTTGCGATTGATGCCATGTCGTCTTGGGCCACCGATCATGGTTTCAAGTTATCTACATCTCAGATTTGTGCAGTGACTTTTAATCGGAATCATGTCGTTCTTCGTCCCTCTTTGTTGCTTTATTGTCATCTCCTTGTGTACAGGGATTCCGCTAAGCTTTTGGGGTTTATCTTTGACACTCGTTTGTCTTGGTCGCCCCATATCTCTTGTCTCTGAGTTGAATGCTCTAAGGCCCTTACCCTCCTTAAGGTTTTGTCCCATACTACTTGGTAAGCTGATAGGCACACGCTCCTCTCTTTACATTCCTCTCTCGCCTGTCTAAACTTGATTATGGTTGCCTTTCTTACTCGTCTGCTTCTCCTTCTACTCTTCCCCGTCATGATGCTTTGCACCATACTGGGTTGCGCCTCAGCTCTAGTGCCTTTCGTTCGACTTCCGCCCTCAGCTTATATATTGATACTGGCTTAGTATCTCTCCAGGACCGCCGTGATCCCTACTGTCTTTGCTATCTTGCACGGTCCTTGCAACATCCTTCCTCTCGCCTCTGCCATGCTTTGACTTTGACCCCTCCTATAGTACCTGTTCCTCACCACCACCTCCCTCATTCTGTCAGGTTCTCTCTCTCTTACAAGGATTCTCTTTCGGTTCGTATTTCTAATATTTCTCCTCGTAATGTTTCTTCTTTGACCATGTGGAGAGTCCGCCTTCCCAAATTTTGTACATCATTGACCCGCATCACTAATCATTTTACCACCTCCCTACAGTTCTGAATCGCCTTTTTCTTGAACACTTTTCTTCACACTCGAGCTCTGTTTCCATCTTCACCGATGGGTCTAAGTCTACAGACGGTGTAGGCTACTGTTGTTTTTCCTGACGACTCTTAAGTGTGTTGCGTACCTCCAGAGACTAGCATCTTCATAACAGAACTTTATGCTATTATCTATGCCCTTCGTCTTTTGCATTCTCGTCGGCAATGTGCCTTTGTGATTGTAGTTGACTCTCGTAGTGCCCTCATGGCTCTAGGGTTCTTTAGTCCAGTCCATCCGGTAGTCGTCGAGATTCAACATTGGCTGTTTTTTTATCTCCAGTAACATTAAATCCGTAGAGTTTTTCTGGGTTTCCAGCCATATTGGTGTTTCTTTAAATGGGCGTGCGGATGCTGCCGCTAGAGAAGTTATCCGCTCGTCCCATCTCCCGTAAAGGTATTACTTATTCCGTTTTTTACCCGGTTATTCATTCCTCTATCCTTGACCGTTGGCAGGACTGTTGGTCTTTTGTTGTTGGTAACAAACTGCGTACTCTTATGCATAGTGTGTCCCTGTGTCCTGCATCCTACGACCATAAAAGGGCGCTGGGAAACGGTTCTAGCAAGACTGCATATTGGCCATACACGCTTAACTCATGGTCACTTATTGGAGCTCCCCCCCCCCCCTGGTCCTTATTGTCCAAATTGCATTGTCCCTCATACAGTCGCGCATATCCTTGTTGAATGTCCTGATTTCAGGACGAGCTTGTCTTGCTTTCCGACCGTCCCTCGCGGTCACATGTCCCTCGATAGAATTCTTGGTGAATTGGATAATTTTGATATTGTTCGCTTTATGCATTTCTGTTCACGTATTGGCAACCTTGGTGATATTTAGCGCCCTCTGATTATTCCACATATTGTATGGTGGTACATAGCCTTCCCGGTTTGATGCATTCTTTTGATAATTACTTAAATGAGCGTGCAGATGCTGCCACGAAGAGGGCTATCCGCACTTGTCCCATTTCCCACAAATTTTGACTCAAAGTTTCCCATACATTTCTTCTCACATTTATTACTTATTTCGACTTCTACCCAGTTATTCAATTCTAAATTCCGTGTTATTTGGCAGGACCACTGGTCATATGTTACTGGTAACAAACTGTGTGTTCTTAAGGATAGCGTGTCCCCTTGATCTTCCTCCAACCATCGACTCTAGTGGTGGGAAGCAACACTGGCTAGGTTTCATAATGGCTATATAAATGAACAAATCCACAAGGGCCGTGACGACGGTTCGAACCTACTTCTGAGAGGATCCCAGATGCTGCCTTAATCGACTGAGCTACGACATGGTTAAAAGAATTGCAAATGAGAAAACGGCTTGACCTACCACGGATCCTGCAGTCTCTCCGAGACACAAACCAGGGTTTTACACAATTTCCCCATGCACCCGAGCTATGTCAATAGGCTATTCTACCTCTTCGCCCTTACTTCATTACACACAGAAATCACAATAGCGTGATGCATCAATGTGGATTTGTTCATTTGATGCATCATGTTATTGTGATTTCTGTGTGTAATGAAGTAAGGGCGAAGAGGTAGAATAGCCTATTGACATAGCTCGGGTGCATGGGGGAATTGTGTAAAACCCTGGTTTGTGTCTCGGAGAGATTGCAGGATCCGTGGTAGGTCAGGCTGATTTCCCGGTCACAATTCTTTTAATCATGTCATTACTCAGTCGACTAAGGCAGCGTCTGCGATCCCCTTGGACGTAGGTTCGGACCCTCTTCACGGCCCTTGTGGATTTGTTAATTTGATGCATCACACTATTGTGATTTCTGTTTGTATTGGCCAAATACATTCGACTCGCGTGTACTTAATGGAGCGCTGACATGCTCCTTATTGTCCAAACTGCATTGTCCCTCTACGGTCATGCATATCCATGTTGAATGTCCTGACTTCCAGGTGTGTGTGTGTCTTGCTTCACAACTGTTCCTCGCGGTCACTTGTTCCTTGATAGAATCCTTGGTGAATCAGAAACCATTGATATCATTCACCTTACTCGCTTCTTTGCTAGTATGGGCATTTTTAGTAATATTTAGTGTCTTTTGATTATCCCGAAATTTTTACGGTGCTACATAGTCTTCCCGGCGCCTTCTCATAGTTAATTACTTGTACACGTGCCCAAAATACCAAATATACCCTTGTCTCTCCTAATGCACACACGTGCGCCCTTTCCTCCCCACCCCTTGCCCCTCCCTACCCATACATGTCCTTCCCCAGTCTCCTCCCTCTCTGTTCTTTTTTATGACGGCGGGGGGGGGGAGTTCTTTTTTATTGACGGCGGGGGGGGGGAGTTCTTTTTTATTGACGGCGGGGGGGGGGGGAGTTCTTTTTTATTGACGGCGGGGGGGGAGTTCTTTTTTATTGACGGCGGGGGGAGGGAGTTCTTTTTTATTGACGGCGGGGGGGGAGGGAGTTCTTTTTTATTGACGGCGGGGGGGAGGAGTTCTTTTTATTGACGGCGGGGGGGGGGGGGAGGAAGAGGAGTATGAAAAAAAGCTGGATGGTTGTTTCATGTAGATCATCGAAGTGACTGGCCACCATTCCTACACC
>WNGS01162220.1:58043-78687 GCA_020271785.1 Procambarus virginalis
ACTAAGGTGGGGGACATGAGCTGGAGCTCAGTAACTGACTTGATCTTATTTACAGTGTCTGTTTATACAGAGGGTATAAGTTTCAGGGAAATTGAATAGGTATTAACGAAGATACGAGAGGGAACAAAAGCTGAGGACAGGAGCTAGGACTCAGTAATTGTTCGGATCTTATTTACTACACCTGAAATAAAAATGTTAAAAATTTAAGGGGGATTGGGCTGTTAGTAAGATGTTATGAGAGTGGGTTAAGGCGGGAACAGGAGCTAGAACTTGGTATTTGTTCGGATCTTATTTACTACATCTGAAATATGACTGTTTAAAATTAGGCTAAAATTGGGCTATTAGTAGCGAAAATGTGGTCTCTAACAAATTTGGCTCTTCAATTGGACTCTGATTAATTTCGATAATGAACTGGACTCTGACGAATTTTTTACCTTTACTGGACTCTGACGGATTTATGTTTACAAATGGACTCGGACTAATTTTGCTCACAGAGTGGACTCTGAATAATTTCTGGCCTAAACTGGACTCTGAATATTTTTGGGGACAAAGTGGACTCTGAAGAATTTTCGTAGATTACAGGACTGAATAATTTTGTCTGCAACTGCACTCTGGTGAAATTTGAACTTAAACTGATCTCTGACAATTTCTGTTGTTAATTGGACACTGTTAATTTCAGGGTAACACTTGACTCTGATTATTTTCAGGCATACACTGGACTCTGATGAAATTCTTTCTACAACTGGACTCTGATTATTTCAGGCATAAACTAAACTCTGAATATTTTCAGGAACAAACTGAACTCTGATGAAATTTGAGCTTAAACTGGTCTCTGAATAATTTCTGTCTATAACTGGACTCTGTTCAATTTTGGTCTTTCACATGTGAAACAGCCGTAAATGATTATAAAACTTAAATTCACGACAAAGATGTCTGTTTTCCTTAACAAACATCTAAGACTATAATCTCTGAAAATGGTCTTTGAAAAATACGAGGTGTTGTAATCTGGCAAAATATGTCCGTAGAGTTTACCCGAAACCCCGGCGGCGCAGACACGAATTTCCAGTAAACTATTAACAAACTTGTATGACATTATTTTCATCATAAGAACTCTTAACAGACTTCTATCATCTCAATTATTTTCCTCATAAGAATTCACTAATTCCAAATCTGTGACTAGCCAATTTCGCCTGAAACCCCTGGCGGCGCAAACACGAATTTCTGGCCAATTTTACCTGAAACTCCTGGCAGCGCAGACACGAATTTCTGGCCAATTTTACCTGATACCCCTGGCGGCGCAAACACGAATATCTGGCCAATTTTACCTGAAACCCCTGGCGGCGCAAACACGAATTTCTGGCAGATTTTACCTGAAACCCCCTGGCAGCGCAGACACGATTTTCTGGCCAATTTGACCTGAAACCCTGGCAGCGCGCACACGAATTTCTGGCCAATTTTACCTGAAACTCCTGGCAGCGCAGACACGAATTTCTGGCCAATTTTACCTGAAACCCCTGGCAGCGCAGACACGAATTTCTGGCCAATTTTACCTGAAACCCCTGGTAGCGCAGACACGAATTTCTGGCCAATTTTACCTGAAACTCCTGGCAGCGCAGACACGATTTTCTGGCCAATTTTACCTGAAACTTCTGGCAGCGCAGACACGAATTTCCAAAAAAACAAAAAATTCGTGTTTGCGCTGCCATCCCTACTATTGTTACCCAACAGGTTCACACCTTCCCCGTGTTACCCAACAGGTTCACGCCCTCCCCGTGTTACCCAGCAGTGACACACGCTCCCCGTGTTACCCAGCAGTGACACACGCTCCCCGTGTTACCCAGCAGTGACACACGCTCCCCGTGTTACCCAGCAGTGACACACGCTCCCCGTGTTACCCAGCAGTGACACTCGCTCCCCGTGTTACCCAGCAGTGACACACGCTCCCCGTGTTACCCAGCAGTGCCACACGCTCCCCGTGTTACCCAGCAGTGACACTCGCTCCCCGTGTTACCCAGCAGTGACACGCGCTCCCCGTGTTACCCAGCAGTGACACACGCTCCCCGTGTTACCCAGCAGTGACACACGCTCCCCGTGTTACCCAGCAGTGACACACGCTCCCCGTGTTACCCAGCAGTGACACACGCTCCCCGTGTTACCCAGCAGTGACACACGCTCCCCGTGTTACCCAGCAGTGCCACACGCTCCCCGTGTTACCCAGCAGTGACACTCGCTCCCCGTGTTACCCAGCAGTGACACACGCTCCCCGTGTTACCCAGCAGTGACACACTCCCCGTGTTACCCAGCAGTGACACACGCTCCCCGTGTTACCCAGCAGTGACACACGCTCCCCGTGTTACCCAGCAGTGACACACGCTCCCCGTGTTACCCAGCAGTGACACACGCTCCCCGTGTTACCCAGCAGTGACACTCGCTCCCCGTGTTACCCAGCAGTGACACACTCTCCCCGTGTTAATCTGTCGTGCTTTAACTTTACCTTTCCTGTGGTTCCTGTTCCTCTTCACCACCTCCCTCTTTCTGTCCGGTTATCTTGCTTACAGGATTCTCTTTCCGTTCGTATTTCTAATATTTCTCCTCGTGTTGTTCCTTCTTTGCCCTCAATGTGGGTCCTCCTTACACAGTTTTATAGATCCTTGACCCACATTACTTAAGCTTTTACCCCTCCTACGGTTCTAAAACGCATTTACCTTGAGCACTTTTCTTCTCACTCCCACTCCGTTTCCGTCTTTACTGATGGGTCTAAGTCTGCAGACGGTGTTGGCTACTCTGTTGTTTTTTTTTCTGATCGCACTTATGTGTGTCGCTTACCTCCGGAGACTAGCATCTTCACAGCGGAGCTATATGCTATTCTCTATGCTCTTCGTCTCCTGCTCTCTCATTTTCAATCTTCCTTTGTAGTTGTTGTTGACTCTCATAGTGCTCTCATGGTTCTCATGGTTCTTGATTGGTACTGATATTCCCTTCATCCCCTTACTTTTTCAATCGCCTATTAACTGTTCTGCTGAACGTGTCTTTGTCAGTAAATGGTATATTGTTTGTTCCATTCATCTTCCCCCAAATGTCCCACTTTCTCTTCCTGATCTTAAGCACCTACTGGACTCCTTGCCAGAGCCTGTGCTCCTGTTGGGTGATTTCAACTGTCGACATTCCCTCTTGGGTGATGTTCTGACAAGCACATGTGGCCGCTTTCTCGAACCAATATGTCCTCTCATTTCTTTCCGGTCTCTTCTGAATTCTGGTGAGCCCACTCATGTGGACTCACGCACTTGCACCTTTCCCTGTCTTGATCTTTCTCTCTGCTCCTCGTCTCTTTACTTAATTTCATGTGGCGCGTTTTTAATGACCTCCACAAGTGTCCACTTCCCCATCCTTGTTACCTTTTTCTTTTCACCCTCCCCTTTCCTTCCCTAGGTGGCAGTTTGCCAAGGCTGACTGGAACCTATTCACTCTCCGTGCTACTCTCTCTAACCTCTCTGCTCTGCCTCTCCCTTGTGCCCAATTCCTTTTTCATGACACCATCTCCGACGCTGCCCTCTGCTCTATTCCTCGCTCTACTTCACGGGGCATTCAGACAGCTCAGGCTGTCTGCTGTAAGCATGCAGTTCGGAAGAAATACCGACTCTGGCAGACGGCTGATTCTTTTATTTTGATTCGGAAGGCAAATGTAGTGGCCCGTAGGATCATCCGTACAGTTAAACGTGAGAGTAGGAAATCTTATGAGAGAGATATAATCTCTTTCTCTCTCTCTCTCTGTCTCTCTCTCTGTGTCTCTCTCTCTGTCTCTCTCTCTGTCTCTCTCTCTGTCTCTCNGGGCGTGGCGTGGCCCCTTCTCCGGATCCACTGGGGCGTGGCGTGGCCCCTTCTCCAGGTCCACTGGGGCGTGGCGGTGGCCCCTTCTCTGGTCCACTGGGGCGTGGCGTGGCCCTTCTCTGGGTGCACTGGGGCGTGGCGTGGCCCCTTCTCCGGGTGCACTGGGGCGTGGCGTGGCCCTTCTCCGGTCCACTGGGGCGTGGCGTGGCCCCTTCCTCCGGGCTTCCGGGTCCACTGGGGTGTGGCATGGCCCCTTCTCCGGGTCCACTGGGGCGCAGCGTGGCTCCTTCTCCGGTCCAAAGGGGCACAGCGTGGCCCCGTCTCTGGGTTCTCAGGGGTGCGGCGTGGCCCCTTCTCCGGGCCACGGGGCGCAGGGTAGCCCCTTCTCCGGGTCAACGTGGGCCAAACGGTGCCCTTGCACCTGAAAACGAACAATATGTTGATCTAATAGCTAAGCATAAGAGAGCTATGTTATTTCTACATCAAAAGAAAACTCTGTTGTCCAAATAGAGCGCGCGAAACTAGTGTCACACCTGGATGACCTTCCACTTGCACTTGACTATCTGGCTCAACATCCAAAGGCTTTAACCTTTTTAGCGCGGCATAAAGCATCCGAGTCACTTCAGTCTCGGCATCCTCAGTCTTACTATGTTCTTATAAGAGTTTCGCAAGGTGATATTTTGGTTCAGACTAGAGAGGGTGCTGCTTCTGCAGCTTGGCCTCCTCAGGATGAAGATGGCTCAAATGAAACAGAGAGTAGGGTCCCTCCGCTTCCTTTAGCAGAACTATTTAAGCAGGACGAACCATGCGAGCCTCTACCTCGACCCAGACGCTCAAAAAAAAATGTGATTCATCTATGCCCAAGAATTCGTCCCTGGTGAATGGAGTTGTGTGTGTCCACGATGGCTTCCCAGTATATTTGCATTGTTCTAACTGTCAACTGATGGTTTGCAACACGTGCCATAGATCCCAAAATATTCATCCACAAAGTTTATTTTGTATCTATCCTGCCAGTCAGCCAAGTTAAAGTAAATCCTCTCCCACAAGTATCTCAACTATTCCCGCCAGTTACTCCTCAAGTGACTACAGAATTGACAGAAAGCAATGCATATCAAAGCAGCGAGCGATGCCAGAGTAACAAATGACTAATTGCTAACGAAATCGAACATTCCGCCGTATGGATGAAGCAACTTAAATACCAACATTGACGAAGGAAAACACAAAGGTAAGGTTCAATGTGTGGTGTAAATAGTTTAAAAAAAATTCACATTTTTAATTAAAAATTAAAGAATTTTACGAAGATTTTCCCCCTTGCTGTCTGGCCCGTTGCCGCCGTGAGGGGGCTTGGTGGGCGGAGTGTGATGTTCCATGGGTCAGTCCTCTGTCCTTTTGCAGCCTTATGCTCCTGCTGCTTTACCAATTTTGCCAGACCCCATTTCCTTTTCCTCGTGTTTCATTGTTCTCCCCCTTCTCCTATCACATTGTCATTTCCTGCCGACCTTTTGCCTGTTTTGATTATTCTTTCGACCTTCTTTTGTTTTGACGCCTGGGTGTTTGAGGAGGCATACTCTTGCACCCGTAGAACTGTAGTACCCAACGTCTCGAGCGAGGGGAACCTTATATTGTCAATCCTCCTTTCGTCACTGAACCCACTCTCGACAGACTCACGGTTCTTAAGGTGGCGTTTGTGGGGCGTATATTCACGACGCATCCCTGGGGGGCCCCGGCATGATCGGCGATAGCTTCTTGTTGGGTGTCCTGCCTCTAATTGCGGCTCCATGGTGGGTGTGGGATCACATTCGTGTATGAAAGTTTTTCCTCGTTTTCATGGCTGATAATGTTTCTCTTGTACCTTAGGCTCGTGGGGTGGGCGACCAAGCCCCCCGAGTCGGACTGTGTTGGAAGACCAGGCCCTGTAGCCCCCGCTGCATTGGGCCCCGACGACCTGCCTACTCCCCTCAGCTCCCCTCTCTCCTCTGCGGTAGGGTCGAGTCCCCAGCCCCTAGTGGTGACCACCTTGTCCCCTGGCACAACTTCGTCTCTCATTGTGACTATTGTGCCTTTTACCCCCTCTTGCTGGGGGTTCTCAATGCCGTTCCCGCCACGGCCGCACTCGTACGATCCCTTCCCGTAAAATACCTACAACTCCTTGTTTGGTCCCGCTACGTGGGCTAAATACTTTGATCTCCACCATCCGGATTCTACTCCTCCTGAAGATTTCTCCCTCCATAAACACTTTGTTGATTCCGTAGATGCCTCTGTTACTTTTAACTCCAACAGTTATGGTACGCATGTCATGGCTGCTCCTTCTCAGGATGCAGCTACTCGCTTAGCCACATTGTCCTGCATTGGAGAGACCCCTGTTCGGGTCTCCAAAAACGATTGGTTAAATGCTAGTGTTGGCACTGTTCTCCTCCCACACCATGTTGCAACTGGTGTTGGGGACCTCAAAGATTGCCATGAGGATATTAAACATATCCTCGAAGACCAAGGCCATTCTGTCCTCCAGGTGGACACGTTTACTCGACCTCCTCGTGGTCATCGCCGTCAGCCCCTTCGTGTTGTAAAAATCACCTTTGATAGTAGGACCCTTCAGCCCTCTATTATTCTTGCTGGTGCCAGATGCCCCGTTCAGGAGTACATTCCCTCTTTGCAATAAGTGTTGGAAGTTCGGGCACGGTGTCTTCAAATGCACCAGTACTGTGTATCTATGCCCCATGTGTGAGGACGATAGTCATTCTGAGTCCGAGTGCACTTCTCCCCAGGCTCGCTGCCTCAATTGCGGTGAGGCCCATCCTACCTTCTCACGCTCGTGTGCACACTACAAACTCGAGGAAGCCGTCCTCAACTTGAAGCACCGTGATCGTCTGTCTTTTCTTGAAGTGAGACGCCAAGTTCGTCGTCTCGCCCCTTTCGCGGGCGTATCCTACGTTCGTGTGTTGCGTTCTACCTCTCTTCGTCCTTCCCACCTTCCTCAGTCTCACAACCGTTTCCAGGCCTTAAACCCGACCACACCCATCACCTCCTCCCCTATTCCTTTGCCTCCTGTCCCAAATGGTCTTCCTCCTGGTTCTCCATCTGGGGTTTCCCCCCTTCCTACCCAGTCCACTATATCACCTTTGTCTTCTTCCCCATCTCCCCCCTCTCTTTCTTCCCGACCCTCCCCCCAGTCTCTTGACCCTCCACGCCACCTGTCTGTCCAGGCTGATATCCATCATCCTCCCAGCAATCTTCGTGTTATTCGCTCCCGCTCCTCTTCTCCTGCTGAGACCATTGAGTCTGTCTCCCTGTACGTTGTTACTGGAACGCCTGTCTCTTTGAGTCAGAAACGTAAGCCTGGCTCCTCTCCTCCTTCCTCTCCAGATGGTAAGAAGGCTTCGCTCTCTTCCTCGCCCCCTCCCTCTGACTCTGTCACTACATCCCCCTCCCATTTCAGTGGTCGGACCCCCTGTCCCAGATATGGAGGTTTCTTCCGTCCCCTGATTCCCGCTCTGTTGCTGCCCTTTCTGAGGTGCACTCCCTGATTTCTGCCGTCCCTCCTCCGACTGTCCTTGACTGCTCCTCTCGGTTGTGTCCTCCTCCTCCGGACCCCGTCAGTCCGCCTCTGGACCCCGTCAGTCCGCATCTGGTCTGTTCTCTCACTCCCTTACCTCTCTTCTTACTAAGTTTACCCATGCCCTCTAACCCTGATTTTTGCCGACCCTACTCCTGATCCTGAGTTTCTTTAATATACTGTGTTCCTCATTACCTTTATTTCTTTCTTGTTCTCTGTCACTGTCCTTTCGCATTGATAATGTCCATTCTTCAGTGGAATATTAGTGGATTTTATGCCAACTTCCATGAACTCCAACTTCTAATTACACAGTTTACACCACTTTGTGTTTGTCTCCAGGAACCAATGCTTGGTGCTCGTCCTGGTCACTTTCGTGGGTATTCCTTTTTCTCTCCCCCCACCCCTCCAGCTCTTGCTGGGGCCCATAACTCTACTGCTCTCTTAATTCGTTCTGATATTCCCTTCATCCCCCTACTTCTTCCATCACCTATCCATTGTTCTGCTGCCCGTGTTTTTGTGGGTAAATGGTATACAGTCTGTTCCGTTTATCTCCCCCCAAATGTCCCAACTTTCCCTTCCTGATCTTAAGCACCTCCTGGACTCCTTGCCTGAGCCGGTGCTCTTTTTGGGTGATTTCAACTGTCGACATTCCCTCTGGGGTAATATTTTGACAAACACCCGAGGCCATCTTCTCGAACTGTTCGTCTTCGATTCTTCTCTATCTCTTCTGAATTCTGGTGAGCCCACTCATGTGGACTCTCGAACTCGCACCCTTTCCTGTCTTGATCTTTCTCTCTGCTCGTCATCCCTTTACTTAGATTTCACGTGGCAGGTTCTTGATGACCTCCATAACAGTGATCATTTCTCCATCATCGTTTCCTTTTTTTCTTTCCACCCTCCCTTCTCCTTCCCTAGGTGGCAGTTTGCCAAGGCTGACTGATGCCTATTCACCCTCCGTGCTACTCTCTCTGACCTCTCCTCTCTGCCTCTTCCTCGCACCCTCCACCTTTTTTATGACAGTCTTCAACGCTGCCCTCCGCTCTATTCCTCGCTCTTCCTCCCGGGGTACACGGAAGTGCGTTCCTTGGTGAAATGCAGACTGTGTTCGGGCTGTCCGCTGTAAGCATGCAGCCTGGAAGAAACACCGCCAACGCAGATTCTTTTATTCTGTTTCGGAAGGAAAGTGTGGTAGCCCGTAGGACCATCCGTACAGCTAAACGTGAGGTGGAAATCTTATGTTTCCACCATTACGTCCGATACTCCCCTGCCGCAGATCTGGATGAAGATCCGCAAGATTGTGGCCAAGTTCGTTCCAGATGTCTCGCCGGATCTCCACCTCCGTGGAACTCTTGTGGCGGATCCAGTGAAGGTCGTGGCCGAACTGGGATCCCACTTTTCTTCTGTTAGCTTTGGTTCTCATCTTCCTCAATCCTTCCTTCTTCGTAAGCCTGTTCTTGAATCTTATCCTTTAGATTTCCGCACTCATCTCCGCCTTCCCTATAATGATCGTTTCTCTCTTTCTGAACTTCAGTCTGCCCTGGCCCTCTGCAGATCTATGGCAGCGGGCTCAGATGATGTTCACTATGAGATGCTTCGTAATCTTCCTTGTGCACGTCTCGGTATTTACTGACTGTATAACCAGGTATGGGAGTCGTCGTCCGTCCCTGAGAACTGGCTCGACGCCGTTGTACTCCCTATTCGGAAACCAGGGTCTCTCGGTATGTCCCCTAAGGACTTCCGCCCTATTGCTCTTACGAGTTGTGTTTGCAAGCTCTTTGAGCGTATGGTAAATGTCCGTCTGATGTGGTTCTTGGAACACCATCACCACCTCTCTCCTTTTCAATTTGGTTTTCGCAAGTGCCGCAGCACGACTGATGTTCTGGTGAACTTGGAGGTCTATATTCGTACTGCTTTTGCTGCGAAGACCTCCATTGTTGCTGTCCTTTTTAACCTGGAAAAGGCTTATGTCACGACTTGGAGATACCATATTCTGTTCCAACTTCGTTCTTTTCGCCTTCGTGGTAATCTCCCTCTCTTCATTCAAAGCTTTCTCTCTCGTCGTACCTTTCGAGTCAGGCTTGGTGCCACACTCTCTGCCTCTTTTCGGCAGTATGAAGGTGTGCCCCAAGGTAGTGTTCTGAGTACTACTGTTTTTCTGGTTGCCCTCAATGGTCTTCTTTACTCCCTTCCTTCCGGCATCTTCATTTATGTTGACGATCTTATTCTTTGCTGTCGGGGTGATGATTCACCTCTCCTTCAATGGCAGCTTCAACTTGCGATTGATGCCGTGTCATCTTGGGCCACCAATCATGGCTTCAAATTCTCTACTACTAAGACTTGTGCCATGGCTTTTACTCGGAAACATGTTCTTCGTCCCTCTTTGTCGCTTTATGGTCACTCCATTGTGTTCAGGGATTCAGCAAAGCTCTTTGGGTTAGTCTTTGACACTCGTTTGTCTTGGTCAGCCCATATCTCTTACCTCCGAGTTGAGTGCTGTAAGGCCCTTAACCTACTTAAGGTTTTGTCCTATACTTCTTGGGGAGCGGATAGATGCATGCTCCTATATTTGCACTCTTCTCTCGTCCTGTCTAAACTCGATTATGGTTGCCCTGCTTACTCTTCTGCTTCTCCTTCTACTCTTCGCCATCTTGATGCTTTGCACCATACTGGGTTGCGTCTCAGCTCTGGTACCTTTCGTTCGAGTCTCGCCCTCAGTTTGTATGTTGACCACCCAGTGGTCATCGAGATTTAGCAATGGCTGTTTCTTATTTCTAGTAAATTTAAATTGGTAGAGTTTTCCTGGGTTCCCAGCCATATTGGTGTTTCTTTCAATGAGCGTGCAGATGCTGCCACTAAGGAAGAGTTGTTGGTCCTCTGTGGTTAGTAACAAGCTTCGTACTCTCAAACGTAATGTGTCCCCGTGGCCTTCCTCCTACCACCGTAACCGGGGTGGGAAACTGCTTTGGCACGGCTGCAGGTTGGCCATACTCGCTTAACCCACGGCCACTTAATGGAGTGCCGCCCTGCTCCTTATTGTCCGAATTGCGTTGTCCCTCTTACGGTTGTGCATATCCTTGTTGAATGTCCTGCCTTCCAGGACGAGCGTTTGTCTTGCTTTCCGACCGTCCCTCGCGGTCACTTGTCCCTCGATAGAATTCTAGGTGAATCGGATACTTTTGATATCGTTCGCCTTATGCGTTTTTATTCTCGTATTGGCTTTCTTGGTAATATTTAGCGCCCTCTGATTATTTCGCACTTTGATGGTGTTACATAGCCTTCCCGGTTTGGTGCCTTCTTTTGATAATTATCTTACCTTACCTTGGGGTTATTCTTTGACACTCGTTTGTCTTGGTCACCCCATGTCTCTTACCTCCGTGTTGAATGCTCTAAGGCCCTTAACCTATTTAAGGTTTTGTTCCATACTTCTTAGGGAGAGGATAGGCACACGCTTCTCTATTTGCATTCCTCTCTCGTCCTGTCTAAACTCGATTATGGTTGTCCTGCATACTCTTCTGCTTCTTCTTCTACTCTTCGCCGTCTTGATCCTTTGCACCATACTGGGTTGCGCCTCAGCTCTGGTGCTTTTCGTTCAATTCCTACCCTCAGCTTGTACGCTGACACTGGATTTCTGTCTCTCCAGGATCGCTGTGATCGCTACAGTCTTCGCTATCTTGCGCGATCCTTACAGCATCCTCACTCTCGCTTCTATCGTGCTTTGACTTTTACCCCTCCTGTAGTTCTTGTTCCTCTTCATATCCTTCCTCTTTCTGTCCGTTTGTCTCGTTTACAGGATTCTCTTCAAGTTCATATTACCAATGTTTCTCCTCGTATTGTTCCATCCATGCCCCGTGGAGGGGCCCCCCTTCCCAAATTTTGTACTTCTCTGACCCACATCACTAAAGCTTTTACCCCTCCTACAGTTCTGAAACGCCTCTTCATTGAGCACTTTTCTTATCACTCCCATTCCTTTCCCATCTTCACCGATGGGTTCAAGTCTGCTGGCAATGTGGGCTACTCTGTTGTTTTTTCTGATCACACTTACATGTGTCTCGGTGTCAATCCTCCTTTGTGGTGGTAGTTGACTCTCGTAGTGCCCTCGTAGTGTTTGGGTCCTTTAATCCGGTCCACCTGGTGGTTGTCGAGATTCAACAGTGGCTGTTTCTTATCTCCAGTAAATTTAAGTCGGTTGCATTTTGCTGGGTTCCGAGTCATGTTGGTGTCTCTTTAAATGAGCATGTGGATGCTGCCGCTAAGGAAGGTATCCGCACTTGTCCCATCTCCCGTATAAGTATTCCTTATTCCGACTTTTACCCAGTTATTCATGCCTCCATCCTTGCCCGCTGGCAGAGTTGATGGTCTTCTATTATTGGTAACAAAGTACGTACTCAAAAGAGTCGTGTGTCCCAGTGGCCTTCCTCCTGCCACCGTGTTTAGCAGTGGGAAACGGCTCTGGCTAGGTTGTGTATTGGCGACACCCGTTTAACTCACGGTCACTTAATGAAGCGCCGCCCTGCTCCTTACTGTCCAAATTGCGTTGTCCCTCTTACGGTCGTGCATATCCTTGTTGAATGTCCTGACTTCCAGGACGAGTGTGTGTCTTTTTTCCGACCGTTTGCCACGGTCACTTCTCCCTCGATAGAATTCTTGGCGACTCGGATACTTTTGATATCATTCGCCTTATGCGTTTCTGTTCTCCTATTGGCATCCGTAGTGATATTTAGCGCCTTCTGATTATCCTGCACAGTTGATGGTGCTACATAGCCCTCCCGGTTTGGTGACTTCTAATGATAATTACTTACTTACACCGTCCTCGTGTTACCCAACAGGTTCACACCTTCCCCGTGTTACCCAACAGGTTCACACCTTCCCCTTGTTGCCCAACAGGTTCGCACCTTCCCCGTGTTACCCAACAGGTTCACCCCTTCCCCGTGTTGCCCAACAGGTTCGCACCTTCCCTTTGTTACCCAACAGGTTCACACCTTCCCCGTGTTGCCCAACAGGTTCACACCTTCCCCGTGTTACCCAACAGGTTCACACCTTCCCCGTGTTACCCAACAGGTTCACACCTTCCACGTGTTACCCAACAGGTTCACACCCTCCCCGTGTTACCCAACTGGTTCACACCCTCCCCGTGTTACCAGTAGTAGTTACCAGGGGTTTCAGGTAAAAGTGGCCAGAAATTCGTGTCTGCGCTGCCAGGAGTTTCAGGTAAAATTGGCCAGAAATTCGTGTCTACGTTGCCAGGGGTTTCAGGTAAAAGTGGCCAGAAATTCGTGTCGGCGCTGAAAGGGGTTCAGGTAAAAGTGGCCAGAAATTCGTGTCTGCGCTGCCAGGGGTTTCAGGTAAAAGTGGCCAGAAATTCGTGTCGGCGCTGCCAGGGGTTTCAGGTAAAAGTGGCAGAAATTCGTGTCTGCGCTGCCAGGGGTTTCAGGTAAAATTGCCAGAAATCGTGTCTGCGCTGCCAGGGGTTTCAGGTAAAATTGGCCAGAAATTCGTGTCTGCGCTGCCAGGGGTTTCAGGTAAAATTGGCCAGAAATTCGTGTCTGCGCTGCCAGGGGTTTCAAGTAAAATTGGCCAGAAATTCGTGTTTGCGCTGCCAGGGGTTTCAGGTAAAATTGGCCAGAAATTCGTGTCTGCGCTGCCAGGAGTTTCAGGAAAAATTGGCCAGAAATTCGTGTCTGCGTGCCAGGGTTTCAGGTAAAATTGGCCAGAAATTCGTGTCTGCGCTGCCAGGGGTTTCAGGTAAAATTGGCCAGAAATTCGTGTCTGCGCTGCCAGGGGTTTCAGGTAAAATTGGCCAGAAATTCGTGTCTGCGCTGCCAGGGGTTTCAGGTAAAGTTGGCCAGAAATTCGTGTCTGCGCTGCCTGGGGTGTCAGGTAAAATGGCCAGAAATTCGTGTCTGCGCTGCCAATGGTTTCAGGTAAAATTGGCCAGAAATTCGGGTTTGCGCTGCCAGGGTTTCAGGGAAAATAGGCCAGAAATTCGTGTCTGCGCTGCAAAGAATTTCAGGTAAAATTGGCCAGAAATTCGTGTCTGCGCTACCAGGAGTTTCAGGTAAAATTGGCCAGAAATTCGTGTCGGCGCTGCCAGGAGTTTCAGGTAAATTAACCAGGAATTCGTGTCTGCGCTGCCAGGGGTTTCTGGTAAAATTGGCCAGAAATTCGTGTTTGCGCTGCCAGGAGTTTCAGGTAAAATGGCCAGAAATTCGTGTCTGCGCTGCCAGGAGTTCAGGTAAAATTGGCCAGAAATCGTGTCTGCGCTGCCAGGGGTTTCAAGTAAAATTGGCCAGAAATTCGTGTTTGCGCTGCTAGGGGTTTCAGGTAAAATTGGCCAGAAATTCGTGTCTGCGCTGCCAGGAGTTTCAGGTAAAATTGGCCGGAAATTCGTGTCTGCGTTGCCAGGGGTTTCAGGTAAATTGGCCAGAAATTCGTGTCTGCGCTGCCAGGGGTTTCAGGTAAAATCGGCCAGAAATTCGTGTCTGCGCTGCCAGGGGTTTCAGGTAAAGTGGCCAGGAATTCGTGGTCTGCGCTGCCTGGGGTGTCAGGTAAAATTGGCCAGAAATTCGTGTCTGCGCTGCCAGGGGTTTCAGGTAAAATTGGCCAGAAGTTCGTGTCTGCGCTGCCAGGGTTTCAGGTAAAATTGCCGGAAATTCGTGTCTGCGCTGCCAGGGTTTCAGGTAAAATTGGCCAGAAAGTTCGGTGTCTGCGCTGCAGTGGTTTCAGGTAAAAATTGGCCAGAAATTCGTGTTTGCGCTGCCAGGGGTTTCAGGTAAAATTGGCCAGAAATTCGTGTCTGCGCTGCAAAGAATTTCAGGTAAAATTGCCAGAAATTCGTGTCTGCGCTGCCAGGAGTTCAGGTAAAATTGTCCAGAAATTCGTGTCGGCGCTGCCAGGAGTTTCAGGTAAAATTAACCAGGAATTCGTGTCTGCGCTGCCAGGGTTTCTGGTAAAATTGGCCAGAAATTCGTGTTTGCGCTGCCAGGAGTTTCAGGTAAAATTGGCCAGAAATTCGTGTCTGCGCTGCCAGGAGTTTCAGGTAAAATTGGCCAGAAATTCGTGTCTGCGCTGCCAGGAGTTTCAGGTAAAATTGGCCAGAAATTCGTGTCTGCGCTGCCAGGAGTTTCAGGTAAAATTGGCCAGAAATTCGTGTCTGCGCTGCCAGGAATTTCAGGTAAAATTTGCCAGAAATTCGTGAACGCGCTGCCAGGGGTTTCAGGTAAAATTGGCCAGGAATTCGTGTCTGCGCCGCCAGGGGTTTCAGGCGAAATTAGCTAGTCACAGATTTGGAATTAGTGAATTCTTATGAGGAAAATAATTTCTGAGATGATAGAAGTCTGTTAAGAGTTCTTATGATGAAAATAATGTCATACAAGTTCGGTCATAGTTTTCTGGAAATTCGTGTCTGCGCCGCCGGGGGTTTCGGGTAAACTCTACGGACATATTTTGCCAGATTACAACACCTCGTATTTTTCAAAGACCATTTTCAGAGATTATAGTCTTAGATGTTTGTTAAGGAAAACAGACATCTTTGTCGTGAATTTAAGTTTTATAATCATTTACGGCTGTTTCACATGTGAAAGACCAAAATTGAACAGAGTCCAGTTATAGACAGAAATTATTCAGAGACCAGTTTAAGCTCAAATTTCATCAGAGTTCAGTTTGTGCCTGAAAATATTCAGAGTTTAGTTTATGCCTGAAATAATCAGAGTCCAGTTGTAGAAAGAATTTCATCAGAGTCCAGTGTATGTCTGAAAATAATCAGAGTCAAGTTTTACCCTGAAATTAACAGTGTCCAATTAGCAACAGAAATTTGTCAGAGATCAGTTTAAGTTCAAATTTCACCAGAGTGCAGTTGCAGACAAAAATTATTCAGTCCTGTAATCTACGAAAATTCTTCAGAGTCCACTTTGTCCCCAAAAATATTCAGAGTCCAGTTTAGGCCAGAAATTATTCAGAGTCCACTCTGTGAGCAAAATTAGTCCGAGTCCATTTGTAAACATAAATCCGTCAGAGTCCAGTAAAGGTAAAAAATTCGTCAGAGTCCAGTTCATTATCGAAATTAATCAGAGTCCAATTGAAGAGCCAAATTTGTTAGAGACCACATTTTCGCTACTAATAGCCCAATTTTAGCCTAATTTTAAACAGTCATATTTCAGATGTAGTAAATAAGATCCGAACAAATACCAAGTTCTAGCTCCTGTTCCCGCCTTAACCCACTCTCATAACATCTTTACTAACAGCCCAATCCCCCTTAAATTTTTAACATTTTTATTTCAGATGTAGTAAATAAGATCCGAACAATTACCGAGTCCTAGCTCCTGTCCTCAGCTTTTGTTCCCTCTCGTATCTTCGTTAATACCTATTCAATTTCCCTGAAACTTATACCCTCTGTATAAACAGACACTGTAAATAAGATCAAGTCAGTTACTGAGCTCCAGCTCATGTCCCCCACCTTAGTTCATTTGTACAAGTTGTTTAGTAACAGACTAATTTCCCTAAAATTTGTAACTGCGGTATTTTCACACGTAGTAAAATAGTTCCAAACAGTTAGTTACCAAACTCTAGCTCACGTCCACTGCCTTAGCTCATTTGTACATGTTCTTTATTATCAGATCATTTCCCCAGAAATTTAAGATCACTATATTTCTAACGTAGTAAAATAAATCAAGACATTAACCGAGTTTCAGCTCATATCCTCGTCCTTAGTTCAATGTTCATCAAATTATTTCAGATCAAGCCCCTCTCCTGAACACGGAAAACATGGATGAGAATACGAAGAACACAGTGAATATAGAGAAAATATGCAAATACAGTACGATTATTGAAGGTTTGGATATGTTGGGATGAGAAGGTAAGGGAG
Organism: Procambarus virginalis; assembly: GCA_020271785.1. Classification (NCBI taxonomy): domain Eukaryota; kingdom Metazoa; phylum Arthropoda; class Malacostraca; order Decapoda; family Cambaridae; genus Procambarus; species Procambarus virginalis. Next base: position 74,285 of record WNGS01162220.1, read on the forward strand.
AGAAAAGGTAAGATGAGATTTTGACCGTGTGATTATTGCCTACTTGGGTAAACAAAAGGTATTGAAGGTAATGTGTTATATGACCGTGTGAATATTGCAGAGCTGAGTACAAGAAAGGTATTAAAGGCGGTGATGTTTACTTTGATGAAGAGGAGAGGGGCTTGATCTGAAATAATTTGATGAACATTGAACTAAGGAAGAGGATATGAGCTGAAACTCGGTTAATGTCTTGATTTATTTTACTACGTTAGAAATATAGTGATCTTAAATTTCTGGGGAAATGATCTGATAATAAAGAACATGTACAAATGAGCTAAGGCAGTGGACGTGAGCTAGAGTTTGGTAACTAACTGTTTGGAACTATTTTACTACGTGTGAAAATACCGCAGTTACAAATTTTAGGGAAATTAGTCTGTTACTAAACAACTTGTACAAATGAACTAAGGTGGGGGACATGAGCTGGAGCTCAGTAACTGACTTGATCTTATTTACAGTGTCTGTTTATACAGAGGGTATAAGTTTCAGGGAAATTGAATAGGTATTAACGAAGATACGAGAGGGAACAAAAGCTGAGGACAGGAGCTAGGACTCAGTAATTGTTCGGATCTTATTTACTACACCTGAAATAAAAATGTTAAAAATTTAAGGGGGATTGGGCTGTTAGTAAAGATGTTATGAGAGTGGGTTAAGGCGGGAACAGGAGCTAGAACTTGGTATTTGTTCGGATCTTATTACTACATCTGAAATATGACTGTTTAAATTAGGCTAAAATTGGCTATTAGTAGCGAAAATGTGGTCTCTAACAAATTTGGCTCTTCAATTGGACTCTGATTAATTTCGATAATGAACTGGACTCTGACGAATTTTTTACCTTTACTGGACTCTGACGGATTTATGTTTACAAATGGACTCGGACTAATTTTGCTCACAGAGTGGACTCTGAATAATTTCTGGCCTAAACTGGACTCTGAATATTTTTGGGGACAAAGTGGACTCTGAAGAATTTTCGTAGATTACAGGACTGAATAATTTTTGTCTGCAACTGCACTCTGGTGAAATTTGAACTTAAACTGATCTCTGACAAATTTCTGTTGTTAATTGGACACTGTTAATTTCAGGGTAACACTTGACTCTGATTATTTTCAGGCATACACTGGACTCTGATGAAATTCTTTCTACAACTGGACTCTGATTATTTCAGGCATAAACTAAACTCTGAATATTTTCAGGAACAAACTGAACTCTGATGAAATTTGAGCTTAAACTGGTCTCTGAATAATTTCTGTCTATAACTGGACTCTGTTCAATTTTGGTCTTTCACATGTGAAACAGCCGTAAATGATTATAAAACTTAAATTCACGACAAAGATGTCTGTTTTCCTTAACAAACATCTAAGACTATAATCTCTGAAAATGGTCTTTGAAAAATACGAGGTGTTGTAATCTGGCAAAATATGTCCGTAGAGTTTACCCGAAACCCCCGGCGGCGCAGACACGAATTTCCAGTAAACTATTAACAAACTTGTATGACATTATTTTCATCATAAGAACTCTTAACAGACTTCTATCATCTCAAATTATTTTCCTCATAAGAATTCACTAATTCCAAATCTGTGACTAGCCAATTTCGCCTGAAACCCCTGGCGGCGCAAACACGAATTTCTGGCCAATTTTACCTGAAACTCCTGGCAGCGCAGACACGAATTTCTGGCCAATTTTACCTGATACCCCTGGCGGCGCAAACACGAATATCTGGCCAATTTTACCTGAAACCCCTGGCGGCGCAAACACGAATTTCTGGCAGATTTTACCTGAAACCCCCTGGCAGCGCAGACACGATTTTCTGGCCAATTTGACCTGAAACCCTGGCAGCGCGCACACGAATTTCTGGCCAATTTTACCTGAAACTCTGGCAGCGCAGACACGAATTTCTGGCCAATTTTACCTGAAACTCCTGGCAGCGCAGACACGAATTTCTGGCCAATTTTACCTGAAACCCCTGGCAGCGCAGACACGAATTTCTGGCCAATTTTACCTGAAACCCCTGGTAGCGCAGACACGAATTTCTGGCCAATTTTACCTGAAACTCCTGGCAGCGCAGACACGATTTTCTGGCCAATTTTACCTGAAACTTCTGGCAGCGCAGACACGAATTTCCAAAAAAACAAAAAATTCGTGTTTGCGCTGCCATCCCTACTATTGTTACCCAACAGGTTCACACCTTCCCCGTGTTACCCAACAGGTTCACGCCCTCCCCGTGTTACCCAGCAGTGACACACGCTCCCCGTGTTACCCAGCAGTGACACACGCTCCCCGTGTTACCCAGCAGTGACACACGCTCCCCGTGTTACCCAGCAGTGACACACGCTCCCCGTGTTACCCAGCAGTGACACTCGCTCCCCGTGTTACCCAGCAGTGACACACGCTCCCCGTGTTACCCAGCAGTGACACACGCTCCCCGTGTTACCCAGCAGTGACACACGCTCCCCGTGTTACCCAGCAGTGCCACACGCTCCCCGTGTTACCCAGCAGTGACACACGCTCCCCGTGTTACCCAGCAGTGACACACGCTCCCCGTGTTACCCAGCAGTGACACACGCTCCCCGTGTTACCCAGCAGTGACACACGCTCCCCGTGTTACCCAGCAGTGACACACGCTCCCCGTGTTACCCAGCAGTGCCACACGCTCCCCGTGTTACCCAGCAGTGACACTCGCTCCCCGTGTTACCCAGCAGTGACACACGCTCCCCGTGTTACCCAGCAGTGACACACGCTCCCCGTGTTACCCAGCAGTGACACACGCTCCCCGTGTTACCCAGCAGTGACACACGCTCCCCGTGTTACCCAGCAGTGACACACGCTCCCCGTGTTACCCAGCAGTGACACACGCTCCCCGTGTTACCCAGCAGTGACACTCGCTCCCCGTGTTACCCAGCAGTGACACACTCTCCCCGTGTTACCCAGAGTGACACACGCTCCCCGTGTTACCCAGCAGTGACACTCGCTCCCCGTGTTACCCAGCAGTGACACTCGCTCCCCGTGTTACCCAGCAGTGACACACTCTCCCCGTGTTAATCTGTCGTGCTTTAACTTTACCTTTCTGTGGTTCCTGTTCCTCTTCACCACCTCCCTCTTTCTGTCCGGTTATCTTGCTTACAGGATTCTCTTTCCGTTCGTATTTCTAATATTTCTCCTCGTGTTGTTCCTTCTTTGCCCTCAATGTGGGTCCTCCTTACACAGTTTTATAGATCCTTGACCCACATTACTTAAGCTTTTACCCCTCCTACGGTTCTAAAACGCATTTACCTTGAGCACTTTCTTCTCACTCCCACTCCGTTTCCGTCTTTACTGATGGGTCTAAGTCTGCAGACGGTGTTGGCTACTCTGTTTGTTGTTTTTTTCTGATCGCACTTATGTGTGTCGCTTACCTCCGGAGACTAGCATCTTCACAGCGGAGCTATATGCTATTCTCTATGCTCTTCGTCTCCTGCTCTCTCATTTTCAATCTTCCTTGTAGTTGTTGTTGACTCTCATAGTGCTCTCATGGTTCTCATGGTTCTTGATTGGTACTGATATTCCCTTCATCCCCTTACTTTTTCAATCGCCTATTAACTGTTCTGCTGAACGTGTCTTTGTCAGTAATGGTATATTGTTTGTTCCATTCATCTTCCCCCAAATGTCCCACTTTCTCTTCCTGATCTTAAGCACCTACTGGACTCCTTGCCAGAGCCTGTGCTCCTGTTGGGTGATTTCAACTGTCGACATTCCCTCTTGGTGATGTTCTGACAAGCACATGTGGCCGCTTTCCTCGAACCAATATGTCCTCTCATTTCTTTTCTTTCCGTCTCTTCTGAATTCTGGTGAGCCCACATGTGGACTCACGCACTTGCACCTTTCCCTGTCTTGATCTTTCTCTCTGCTCCTCGTCTCTTTACTTAATTTCATGTGGCGCGTTTTTAATGACCTCCACAAGTGTCCACTTCCCATCCTGTTACCTTTTTCTTTTCACCCTCCCCTTTCCTTCCCTAGGTGGCAGTTTGCCAGGCTGACTGGAACCTATTCACTCTCCGTGCTACTCTCTCTAACCTCTCTGCTCTGCCTCTCCCTTGTGCCCAATTCCTTTTTCATGACACCATCTCCGACGCTGCCCTCTGCTCTATTCCTCGCTCTACTTCACGGGGCATTCAGACAGCTCAGGCTGTCTGCTGTAAGCATGCAGTTCGGAAGAAATACCGACTCTGGCAGACGGCTGATTCTTTTATTTTGATTCGGAAGGCAATGTAGTGGCCGAGGATCATCCGTACAGTTAAACGTGAGAGTAGGAAATCTTATGAGAGAGATATAATCTCTTTCTCTCTCTCTCTCTGTCTCTCTCTCTGTGTCTCTCTCTCTGTCTCCTCTCT
>WNGS01162222.1:0-10613 GCA_020271785.1 Procambarus virginalis
TATTGTATTAATCCATAGTAATTACTAACACCACTAATATGTAGAATTAGCACGGAGTGGCTAGCGGGGTCCAGTAAGTTCAGTAAACCTTCGGGGGTTTCAACTCTTTTACCATGTCGTAGCTCAGTCGATTAAGGCAGTGTCTGGGATCCTCCCGGACGTAGGTTCGAATCCTCATCACGGCCCTTGTGGATTTGTTCATTTAACAGTGTTAGTGTTCCCATAGTAAGGCGTAACTTAGGCAGAATATTCCCCCGCCATCATGGCGTCAGGCGTCGATAGCAGACTTAAACATGAAGTCTCCCGCACATGTTGGGGAAATATAGAGTTCACTTAATTATCCTTTCATTCTAAAACTATTGTTATGCAAAATATTTATTGGTGATGATAGTTTAAATTGTACTCCTTCAGTTCCCCAAATAATTAATAGTAAACCGAAATGGTTTACGTCCGGGATCGCTATGGGCGTCTCTGCGCATGCGTGATCGGTGTGGGAACAGGCAGGAGGCGTGCTTCAAGCAGAGGGCGTCGCGTGGTGCACACCTGCCTCCACACACGACAGCCATTTAACAAGATCTCGAGGTCTACAGTGCTAAAACTGTTCAATTACGCGTCAACAAAGATAGTCACGCCCCGTAATCACACGTCCACAGCAGTGAACGTCAGGGTCTGGCAGACGTGATACCGGCAGCCTTTAGTGTTCCAACACGCCTACGTTAAGTATACAATTTAGTCTGCTGCATCACTCTAGAGTATATTCTTGTGGGTAACCCGTCGTTAGGATGTAAGCAGACCACCAATACAATGTTAGTTTCTTTCAACTTTATTTCCAATTTCAGTGAATATTGGAATAATTTCTAGCCTAGTCAGTTGCTACTCCAATTTCCCTGATTACAGCATGTTGACGAGGACGAACCAGGCATTTCTTCCTTCACCTACGATGTTCACCACCGGTGTTTCTTCCTTACTGGGACCTCGTGATCACGACTACGAGTACTGAAACGGATTTAGTGAAGTCGTCTCACAGCTATGACAATAATCTCCTTTCGTAGAATTTTTAAAGTAATGCCATTATTAATTTATATATATGACTGAAGGGCTCCCAGGGTGAATCAGTGGCACCCCCCTTTAGTGTTGGGAGCAAAGACCTGCGGTGGTGGGCATTGCTGGTCCTCTCCTGTGGGACCAAGGAGACTCCGGTGAATCCCGGGAGTCGGAGGGACTGAGCATTTGGCCTTTTGAGCCCCTAGCAGCTGAGTGCTAGCAGAGCCCCGGCCCACCCACCGTGACACCACCCAATAATGCATACTAAGCCAGAGGTGATTAGGGCATGGACAGATCCTGATGACAAGGTAATGTACCCAGCTTGTGCCGTGACCTAGTCAAAATTAGAGTCTTAAATATCACAAACTCCCAATAATGTAAGTCAGGAGACAAAATTAGAGGTTAACAAATCAAATAGTGAAGTGGATCTTTGTGACACTTTTATGGCCAAGTTGGAAGAAGCAGATGAGAACAGGATGGCGAGCACCTCCACCAAACCACCTAGGAAAGGGGGTAGGGGAGAGTGTAGTCCAGTTACCACATCTGGCTCTTCAGACTAGAGATCAAAATCAAATTTTATTCATCAGCAAAGAACTGATCCTACGTTGACAGACTTGCATAATAAGGCAGTAACTGAACTAGAAGCAGAATCGGAGGCTATGACTTATTACTACACTAAAGAGGTGTTGATGCAGAAGTGGAGACCTAGGAGCTCACCTGTGTCACACACTTGGGAGGTAGTTAATCAAGTAGTCCTACCGAGGGGTTATAGAGGAAAAGTGCTAAGTGTCGCCCATGATTCACCAATAGGCGGTCATCAGGGTATTGCAAAAACATATAACAAAATAAGCAAGTACTTAACCTGGCCTGGATTAAAGAAAGATGTCATCCAGTATTGTAATGAATGTCCAGTATGTATAAAAACTAGCAAACCAAACCAGGTAATACCAAAAGGCCCTTTACAGCCAATTGTGGGGCGGAGGAACCCTTTACCCATATTATTGTTGATGTTGTAGGCCCATTGCCTAGAACCAAGAGTGGTTACACGCTTTCCTGAGGCATTCCCTCTGAGAAATGCTACAACGAAAGTGGTAGTGAGGCACATAATGAAATTTTGTACTATTTTTGGTTTACCAAAAGTAATACAGATAGATAATGGGGCTAATTTCACTTCCAAAGGTTTTCAGCAGTTTTGTGAGGAGTTTGACATCCTCAATAAGACATCCACTACTTACCATCCTGAGAGCCAAGGTGCTTTGGAAAGGATGCACCAAACCCTTAAGCAAATGCTGAGAACCAGTTGCATGGAAACTGGCAGAGACTGGGATGATGGTCTTCCACTGATGCTCATGGCACTGAGGAATACTTATCAAGAGTCCCTGGGGTGTTCACCCAACTCATTAGTTTTTGGCCATGAGGTGAGAAGTCCACTAACCATCTTAAGAGATAAGGTGGTCGGAAATCCAAAGTGTTGTGCAGGTAAACTATATTCATCACTTACAAGATAAGTTAAACAAAAACAGGGCTAAAGCCTTAATTCATCTTAAAGAAGCTCAAGGAAAAATGAAGGCACAGTACGATAAAAAGACAAAGCAACGACATTTTGAGGCAGGTGATAAAGTGGTGGTACTAATGGCACGACAGGGACCAACATTGTTGCATAGGTTCCAAGGTCCTTATACAGTGATAAAGAAACTCAGTCCCACCAACTATGTAATCCAAACTCCTGATCTCAAGAGAAAGGAAATAGTAGTGCATGTAAATAGGATGAAACTAACACAGAAGGGAACTACCAATACCAACCAGGTGCTTAGTGTAGCCCATGTAGATGAGAATAATGGGGAATGTGATTTTAATAGTGTACCTAATGCTCATGTACCTTATTTTAGCAATGGGGAGTGGTTGGCTAATGTCCAGAGAATGGTGGAACATTTGTCATCAGAGCAGACGCAGGACTTGGAGCAGTTGCTGACTTCTCATGCAGACATCTTTGGCGATATTCCCACCCAGACTACAGTTATTCACCACGACATCGAGGTGACAGACAACCAACCATCAAGTCACACCCATATAGAGTCAACCCTACCAAGTTGAATCTCATCTGGAAAGAAGTCGACTACATGCTTCAACATGGATTGGTGAGACCTAGCAGCAGCAGTTGGAGTAGTCCTTGTATTTTGGTTCCAAAGAAGGATGGAACTCACAGGTTGGTCATTGACTACCGTAAGCTAAATGTAATGACTGTTGATGATAACTTTCCAATACCTAGATTAGATGATTGTATTGACAGTGTTGGTAAAGCCAAGTTTGTAACCAAACTAGATTTGTCAAAAGGGTACTGGCAAATAACTTAACACCAAGAGCTCGAGAGATGAGTGCATTTATAACTGCAGATGGGTTGTATGAATTCACTGTAATGCCTTTTGGGCTGAAAAATGCCCCAGCAACTTTCCAGCGTCTTATGAACTTAGTGTTAAAAGACATACCACAATGTAGAGCTTACTTGGATGATATTGTAATTTTTCACAATAATTGGGAGGACCATATGAAAGGTTTGGCTAAACTATTAAAATGCTTAAAGGAGGCTAATTTAACTGTAAACTTACACAAATGTACTTTTGCTAGAGCTAGTATTTGTTATTTAGGATATGAAGTTGAAATGGGAAGGTGTTAACACTCAAAAATTAAATAAATGATGTATTAGAGTATCCAGTGTTGACTAGCAAGAAGGAGGTACAAAGATATCTAGGAATGTGTGCTTATTATAGGAAATTCTGTAAAAAAATTGCAGGAATTGCAGCTTCCTTGACAAACTTGCAATGTAAAATGTAAAGTTTAGATGGTCTCAGGAATGTCAGGAGGCATTTACTAAATTAAAAGGAATGTTATCGTCTGGTCCAGTGTTAGCTACTCCTGACTACTCTAAGCCATTCAAACTATATATAGATGCTTTAGATTGGGGTTCTGTGCTAATGCAAGAAGATGATGACGGTATTAATCATCCAATACATTTCTATTCTAAAAAATTTACTAAATGTCAACAGAATTACTCCACAGTGGAGAAGGAGGCTTTATCATTATTACTAGCTGTTAAAAAATTGACATTTATTTATCAGCCAATACTGTTGAAGTATTTACTGACCACAACCCCTTAACATTTATTGCTAGCATGAAGAATTCCAACAGAGAATATTAAGGTGGTCATTATTGTTGCAAGAGTACAATCTGGTCATCAAACATATTCCAGGAAAATTAAATGTAGTAGCAGATGCACTTTCTAGATTGCCAAATCCTGGGGTGACTTAGGGTTGTACTATTGCTCAGAGATGTATATATTATTGTGTATCTATTGTTTATTATTTATCATGTACTGTTTCTTTACAATTATTATGAAATGTGTTTGAGGTGTTAATTTTATGTGAACAAAAATTTGAAATTCATTTATGAATTTCTCATATATTTTTTTTTGTCCATGGCTTAGGAGGGGTGTTACGAACCTTACCTCCTGTGGAGGTTAGTTTCTATCATAAAATGTTGGTGGATTCAGTGGAGTGTGTTTATTAGAATAAAATCCCCAGCTGAGATCAGAGAGGCCGCGAGTTACAGTAATACTCCGCCCAGTAAAGTAGTACCTTCTCAGCTGGAGATGATCATAAATAATGTGAACCGGAATAGCCTCACTATGTAAGGGAAAAATGGACTCTATCAAAAAGTATGCATGGGGAATATGGTAAATAAAATCCATAATGAGTTTGATTGCATATGTAAAGAATAGAGTATTAAGGGGTGATGAGGCAAGAGAGGCAGACGCCATCTTGACTGAAGGGGGAGGTGTATTACTGCCGACCGATCGTGCTATTTGAGGGGTTTTCTCCTGCTGTACAGTCAGATAAGCCTATCCTTGTATATAACCAGGGTTGCAAGATTGGGTAGTTATATTATTACCGAAGTTAAAAAAGGTTTTATAAGAGTCCAGGTTTCCTAGAGGCTTGAATATATGTGTCACTGGATGGTAGCTGTGGTGGCTGGGTGCTCGGAACCAGGTATGGGACGGTGAGCCGTGGGGTGGTCAGAGCCACTTGAGGTTATAATACTAATACATAGGATTCTTATGTTGTGAGGAAAACGCCTTCTTGAATGTATTCATGTGTGACTTATATGTATAAATTTGTGACTTGTGTACTAAGCGGTTTTCCTTACTCCTTACTCCCTAGACAACATTCTAAGGTCCACCACCTTACCTTGAGGATACCTTGAGGTGCTTCCGGGGCTTATCGTCCCCGCGGCCCGGTCATCGACCAGGCCTCCTGGTTGCTGGACTGATCAACCAGGCTGTTGGACGCGGCTGCTCGCAGCCTGACGTATGAGTCACAGCCTGGTTGATCAGGTATCCTTTGGAGGTGCTTATCCAGTTCTCTCTTGAACACTGTGAGGGGTTTGCCAGTTATGTCCCTTATGTGTAGTGGAAGCGTGTTGAACAGTCTCGGGCCTCTGATGTTGATAGACACTGGGTGTGCGAGTAAGGTGAATTCCGCCAGTTTGTGTTTTATGTCGGTGAATGCTGTCTCTGCCTGGGGAGTCCACTCCAACGGAAGACGGGACGTGAGTTTCCGACCACGTAAGAGGTCGTACAAGTGTTGCAAGATGTCCGAACAATGTGGAATGAATCGATGATAAAAATTCACCACGCCAAGAAATTCTTGCAACTTCTTTGGAGTGGATGGGCGCGGGAATTGCTTGATTGCCTCGATTTTCTTCTCTAGTGGTTGGACCCCTGCTGCTGACACACGGTGCCCCAAGAAATCCAGCTCTGGAACATGGAAAATACACTTCTCGGAGTTGAGCTGCAAGCCGAAGTTGCGCAGACGGGTGAGGAGTCGGAGGTGTAGCAGATGTTCTGTCGGTGATGTACTGGCCACCAGCAGATCGTCAATGTAGGCGTAGCAAAAAGGCAGGTCCTTAACTACTTGGTCGATGAAGCATTGGAATGTCTGGGCTGCATTCCGTAGACCAAAAGGCATCCGGACGAATTTAAACAGTCCAAAAGGTGTTGTGATCGCTGTTTTCGGAATGTCTGCCGGTTCCACAGGGATCTGGTGAAATGCCCGCACAAGGTCAATTTCGAAAAAACGGTTGCGTTGCTCAATCCCTGTGAGAAATCCTGGATGTGTGGTATTACCTTGAGGATACCTTGAGGTGCTTCCGGGGCTTATCGTCCCCGCGGCCCGGTCATCGACCAGGCCTCCTGGTTGCTGGACTGATCAACCAGGCTGTTGGACGCGGCTGCTCGCAGCCTGACGTATGAGTCATAGCCTGGTTGATCAGGTATCCTTTGGAGGTGCTTATCCAGTTCTCTCTTGAACACTGTGAGGGGTTTGCCAGTTATGTCCCTTATGTGTAGTGGAAGCGTGTTGAACAGTCTCGGGCCTCTGATGTTGATAGAGTTCTCTCTCAGAGTACCAGTTGCACCTCTGCTTTTCAACGGGGGTATTTTGCACATCCTGCCATGTCTTCTGGTCTCATGTGATGTTATTTCTATTTATTACCACCACCAAATTCTTGACAGGTCTCTATGACAACAAAAACGTATCACTACTGATAACAAATAATAAGACACCACCCGTGACATGGTGCTCTTATGTCCTACAGATGGCGCTGTTTTTCAATAAAAACATGTTTTTCCTGTCACAGGTGAGGCATGTATATAGTAGGTATAAAAAAGAACTCGCCTATTCAAATGCAATGTTGTGTCAAAATTTAAAAGGAATCGGTAAAGAAGTTTTGAAGACTTCACTCACATGAAAAACACAGCATTTCAAAAAAAGCATATTTTTCTCCGTCACAGACGTGACATCTATATAGTATGTATATAAAAACCCGCTCGAATGGGCATGGAGCGTTGTGTGAAAATTTCAAGGCAATCGGTGAAGAACTTTCGGAGATTAGCGATTTTGAACAAACGAACATTTCCATTTTTATTTATATAGATTAGTGCTAGAGGTATACCTAGGGCCTGTTTGGTTCTATTAACATCCATGGTGATATTCTACCTGGCCCAGTAGCTTTAGTTACATCCAGTGATGCTAGCTGTATCCTTACTTCCTCTGTTGTTACGTCAATATTTAGTAGTTTCTCATCAAGGGTTGCTTCCTTATCAAACTCTGGGAGCTGCTCAGGCTCAATAGTGAACACGTCATGAAAGCTCACATTGAGCTTCTAACAAATTGTTGCCCTTAATGGTGGTATGAATCTCTCTTCTGCCTCTTTGTAACTCAGTTTTACTTGGTCCATTATTTCATGGACAGTCTTCTTCTAAGTTCCTCCACCCATTGCACACTTCCCAGATACTCTATTAATTTCATGTAACTTGCTTTCATGTTTTATGTAAGTGTGGTGGTGGGTGAGTATTTATGATTCACATGTTGCTTACAGTAACATGGTAGGTAAGTGTTCATGATTCTTATGTTGGTTACAGTAAGGTAGTGGATGAGTGCTTATGGTCCGAATGTCATGAATTTCCAGCTGCTCCCGTGGGGTGGTGTAGGGAACCATCAGTGTTAATGATTTGGGAGAGAGAAAATGCTGTGTGGACAGAGCATCAATATGTCTCTAGGCGTTCAGCTTTGCCTCAAGACGAAGCTTAGGCTGATCTCTAATCTGTTTCTTAGGTAGTAAGGAAGGGATTAAAATTGGAAAGGGTGTAATCTCCTACAGTGCAGAAAAATTCTGTTGTTGTTTCTCTTGGTACAAATGATAAATTTGATGCATTCTGAGTTAATTTCCAGTTTTAGTTATCCATTTGGAATGATGTTGAAGTTCAATAAAGAAATTCTGGAGGGCTTCTGTGCAAGGGTAAGGGTGAGCTAGCCTAAGCATGTTTATACCAATTTGACAGTTAATTTCAGCAACATGATGAACGACGCTCGGAATATTAAATTCCTTTCTTACGTTAAGTATCTTTGTTGTAAGAGGGCAACCAAATATTATCCTCAAGGTTTCCCTCTGCATTTGTTTAAGCCCTCCAAGCTTTCTTTCAGGCATCAAAACAAGTAGAGGTGCAGCATGATCCACTAAAGATCAGATGTATGCAAGGTACATCATTTTGACAATGCTGACATTGGCAACAAAGCCTGAGGGATAACCTGCAACAGCCTTGATAGCTCGAAGCCTCTCTTTATACTGAATCTGAATACAACAGGACCACACAGTGGCACCTCAAGGCAAAGGTATTTGAATCTGTTTACATAGTCAAGCTGGGAGCCATCATACAGTTGCATCTTGTGAACAGCTCCTCTATGCCTGGGTGGACGCCGATTGTGTATCTTTGTTTTCTATGCTGAGATGAATAAACCTAGGTCCTGACATGAGCCTAATACAGAGTTAAGAGTCTTCTGCTTGTTAGCATACCCAGTGGTGTGTATCATTATATCATCAGAATACCCAGTGGTGTGTATCATTATATCATCAGCATACCCAGTGGTGTGTATCATTATATCATCAGCATACCCAGTAGTGTGTATCATTATATCATCAGCATACCCAGTGGTGTGTATCATTATATCATCAGCATACCCAGTGGTGTGTATCATTATATCATCAGCATACCCAGTGGTGTGTATCATTATATCATCAGCATACCCAGTGGTGTGTATCATTACATCATCAGCATACCCAGTGGTGTGTATCATTATATCATTAACATACCCAGTGGTGTGTATCATTATATAATCAGCCTACCCAGTGGTATGTATCATTATATCATCTTTATAACTAATGATGTGCACGTTGGGTTTGCTCGTTACAGAGTTTAACAGTGTGATTTTTTCATTTAATTTTTTTTAGATTTAATTAGATTTAATTCGATTAGATGTAATTAGATTTTTTTCCAAATCAATAATCACATCTTAATAATAAAAATAAACATTTATTAAGTGAACAGTAAAAGAAGACGTTGGGGTGGCAATTGGGTGGAACTCCGGACTGCGAGGCCGCGGAGGACGCTCCCACAGCTGGGCTACGACGGCTTCTGATTACTCTTTCATAAACACAGATCTTATCTTGCATAAACACTAAGAATCTAATAAGCAAAATGAAATCTAGTGTGTTGCTTGTTTTGTATGGGTTATTGAGCTACCAAATAAATAAATAAGTAAACTGTATATGAATAATAATTGCTGAATTGCTACTGTTCATGAACTTTGGAAAGTGTTTCAAGAAATGAAAGTAACGTAAATAATGTCAATATATGTATGGTCCAGGCATACTTAGCACACACGCACCAACACAAACAGTCACTCAGATATTCACATGAACATGCAAGTGCTGATTTGATGTGTACTTCAAAGGAAAGTTACAAATTATATTAGGTTTTCTATGAGGTTTAGCGATTCAGATATAGTTGTCAAACACATTTATCTAGCTTTAGTATACCACTCGGACCATAAGCACTCATCCTCTGCCTTACTGTAACCAACATAAGAATCATGAACTCTCACGCACCACGTTACTGTGAGCAACATGAGTCATAAACACTCATCCACCAACATACCATAAACAACAAATAGTATTTGTGGAGACAAGAGATGTAGCTGCGGACATGAGCCTTCTATTATAAGTCTTTGAATCATCAGTGAAAAAGAGGGAGTTGCCAAAGGAATGGAAGACAGACAATGTAGTGCCAATGTGCCAGAATGAAAGGACACAGGAGCCACTAAACTACACAGTAGCTTCATTATCGACCATACTCAGTTAGACGCTAGAGAAGCTAGCAAGGAAACGTCTCTTGTAACACTTAAAAAATTAAGATTTCTCTCAAAGCATCAGCATGGATTCAGTTTAGGTAGATAATATTCTACTAATTATAATTATTATGTTTAAATAGAAAAATACAATTAAGGGAAGAAGCATTAGCTGCGTGTATTTTCATTGATAATCAACAAACGTGTAACACAGTTCCATATGGTAGGTTCCCAACTCATAATTGAAGACCATGATTTCATAAGTAAAGGAGTGGTGGTGTGGAGGAGAGAACATGTCATTTGTTGAAAACAGAGTGTAATGCTGAAAGAAGAGAAATTAGCGGCAAACAGTTGCAAGTATTAAAACACGTAAGTAGTGTACACCCCGAGATCATTTGGGGTCATTCAGATTGTGATATATATGTCATCAAACTAACAGAATAATGTCTTAAGTATCCTTACATAAGGATTATGCATAATTGCTGAGATTTACGAACGAAGACGTTGAGGGAGAGTACAAGGAGATCTAGATGCGCTCAAGCAGTGGTCTGACAGATGGTCACTTCCTCTTACATTGACAAATGCAAAGCACTAAGCATAGGTGAGACGAAGAGAAGTAACCAGGAATAATATAGGCTAGAAAGATATTTCTTGATTCTGTTAACACAACAAGATGAAGACTGCTACGATGGTACACACGCACATGGACAGATAATTTTCGTCTGTATTGATTTGATCTCAAATTTTATTAGATGTTTGATAATTTACAATCATGTTTCCAAATATTACTCTCATCATAAGCATAAAAAAAAACAAAAAAACTATATTAAG
>WNGS01162222.1:10625-26267 GCA_020271785.1 Procambarus virginalis
TCCCAATACTTCTTCAGTTACTATGAGGTCTCTCAAAGTCTCAAACTCTGCAATATTAAGTACTTTAAACCCATCTGTCAAAATGATTTAATTTAACCCGTACAAAGTCAGAAATAGTCTGGTCATGTGCTCTTTTTAAACTTCTGAATTTTTGTCTATGTGCCTCTGAGATCTGCTGGTATGCATTCAAGATACTATGTTGAAGAAATTTAAAATCGAAAGAATTCTCAGCAGGAATAGGTTATCTTGAGATGATTTCGGGCTTTAGTGTCCCCGCGGCCCGGTCCTCGACCAGGCCTCCACCCCCAGGAAGCAGCCCGTGACAGCTGACTAACACCCAGGTACCTATTTTACTACTGCTAGGTAACAGGGGGCATAGGGTGGAAGAAACTCTGCCCATTGTTTTCCGCTGGCGCCTGGGATCGAACCCCGGACCACAGGAGATCACAATTCCAGTGGCTGTCCGCTCGGCCGACCGGCTCCTTGCAAAAACTTCCTGAGCTTTACCCTAAATTGTCCTTGCATAATGGCACCCTTTAAAAAATTAGCAGTCAGCATGAACTGGATCTACAGGCCAGTTCATGCTGCTGCTAATTTTTTAAAATGTAAAAATAATATTTCTGGATCTTCCTCATTGAACTTAGGTAAATCTACATGTTTATTGTACTTGGAGAACTAATTGTACTCTCTGGAGTATGCTAGTATTACCTAGCCCTGCTGCAATTCTTTGCTGTTCCAACCTGTTATTATTTTCAGCCATACTCTGCTGAATTTCTAATTGTTTAGTTTGTTGCTCTGCTAGTTGTACCTGAGCCTCCAACATGTTGCTTAGTCTCTAATTCAAGTTGTTTTTGCTGGTTCTGCAACTCCAACCTCTATTTGTCTGCTTCCAGCCTAGCCATATCTAATCTAGTCTCCATATCCAACTTTAGATTGCCACCAGGTCACTTGACTCTTCTTCTAACTCTCCTAAACACTCCTCGTCAAGTTTCTCCTCCTCCACCAGGTGTGTGACAATGACTCTTAACAATTGAGCCTTTAACGTTTTGCTGAAAACTGTTAGGTTCAATTTATCAGCCAGACACAACAACCAGACTTCTCCAAGTCTTTAATTTTACCAAAATTTGGCAGCTCTACCAGCACAGCAACCTGATTCTCCATGGTTGGCTCAATTATCACAACTTAGCACTTAAAACAACACTGAAAATTATGCTTGGCCCTTGGCACAGCTGACACTTACCTCAATCGTGAAGCGTTGAGAAGTTTTCACAGCAAAATTGAACACAGATTGAACAGAGAATATGCACATAGGCTTGATTAGGTGTCACTAGATAATCACAGAGTACCTAGGAAGGCAATTGCTATTAGTAATTTGCACTGTCAATTAGTACAATACATTACAGGGAATTAAAGTTTAACATCCTGGACAGTGGCCCTCATTTGTTAGAGCCCTGGACGCCTTTGTAGGGTTCTTTGCCTGCAGTGATCAACTATATATGTTTCGGCCTCATCTTAAGTTTTTGTCTAGGGGATTATAATAGGTAAAAGCGTATTATAAAGGAAACACTGCTTTAAAAGGGACAAACAATCTGCTGCACGTAAGAGTGACAAACATATCAACATATAAATTGTAAAAATATAGCAGCCAGAAATATTCTTCAGCATGCAATAATATCAAAATATCCTTACTGAGCACAGACCATCTCTTAAACACATGAATTAATAAATGGGGTAGCGCAACTAGTCATACCAAGAGAATTAACTAAGTAATAAGCTAAATAAACCATAACCATCGACTTAACTCTAGTACATGTCTCCTCCCATGCATCTCACCCACGCGTCTGAATAATATCCCGCCAGCACAGCAGGCGTCCTACCAAAACATCAACTAAGCATCCACATGAACTCTTTTGAAACTCTGCTAACAAAAGTGTAGGACTACGAACCATATAATCAGTAATCTTAAGAGTATATAATACTGTTACATTAATCACAAGAATTTAATTGCAAACAATAACAGGAAATAGTCAAGGCTGAAATATAAACGTTAGCTTGACAACAAGCCGCACTCTGGACACATCCAAATATGGTCATCCCCCCAAGGAGAAGTCACACTCCCACCAACAAGAATTGACTTGCACAAGCCTATCAAAATTAATGCAACTCAGGCACACTACAGCATGCTACAATATACATCATGCAATATTATATAAATCATACAATATTAATTGGAACACAATGGATACTATACTAATAATAGAACAGAACAGGGAAAGTATAAAATGCTAGGCATAAGTATCATGATTATGTTAGAATCAATGCAAGATTCGTAACACCAGATGCTTTGTCAATGTTGCACGTGGGAGTTTCAATGAATTGCATTTTCAATGGCAATTTCAAAGCCGAAGTAGCAGTTCTTCCACCTGGTAGCAATGTCGCAGATATTCCGGACGATGCAAGAGCTATGGTTATGCCATTTTGGGATCGAAATGCTGCCAGAATCAATCTAATTAGATAGGTTTTACAGTTCCTCCTGACGCATCTATGAAGATTTCTCCAAACCCGTTATTGACAGTTTTAATTATTTGATTGTAAATGCCTTTTCGCTCAAGTGTTAGCTTAGGAATATTTGATTGCATATACGACAACTGATCACACGTGTTGTAATTTTGTTCACGACGGAATTCTACATCGAACGAAGCAGTAGCAGATCGATTCGGAGATGGCATTTCCAATTGATTAAGAGCTTTTTTCGCAATTTCTAAACACAAATCTTCAATCACTATCAACGCTTCATTGTAGATTTCTGCTGTGAAATCTATGTTCATATATGAATTTTCCTTCCATATTCGACGGATAATATCTTCAGCCATGTGCGACTTATATTTGTCCCATAACTGTGTTGGAGATGAAGGAGAGCATGCGACCAATATGATTTGCAAACAATGCACGAATTTGATTTGTATGTGATTTGTTGAACGCGTCATTAATTCATTCATCCTAGTGTCGGTCGTTCTTCAATGAATTCAGAGCTTGACATGCAGTACGGAAAGTGGCATGTGATACACCGTTGACAAATCTCAATGGCTGGAAAGACGTCGGACTGGGCACATTTACCAACAGCATGTAATGAAAGAAGCATTCATCTTGATTGGGATGCACTATGTACAGTCTGCCTATTGTAATTTGAATATGCCAGTTTGTCCATCAACTCGCTCTCCTCGTTAACGTCGCTCAAATGATTTTCTACTGGCATTCCACGTGTAATAGGCACTTCCAAATACAGCAGTGTTTTTGCAAACGCGTCATTTTGACATAACGTGAAGAAAGCAGTTAACATTGTAGCAGGTGGATTTATAGCTGATTGTTGCACAATTGCAACTGTGAAATAAACGTGTTGTTCATTTTCCTGATTTCAAAACATAAATAAAAAATACTAACAAAATATTTCAATTCAAACGCAGATCAATCGACACAACCCAAGTATTAAGGGGTGATGAGGCAAGAGAGGCAGACGCCATCTTGACTGAAGGGGGAGGTGTATTACTGCCAACCGTTCCTGCTATTTGAGGGTTTTTCTCCGGCCATACAGTCAGATAAGCCTATCCTTGTATATAACCAGGGTTGCAAGATTGGGTAGAGTAATTACCGAAGTAATTCTTACCCAAGATTGGGTAGAGTAATTATTGGGTAGAATATTACCGAAGTTAGAGAGGTTTTATAAGAGTCCAGGTTTCCTAGGGGCTTGAATATATGTGTCACTGGATGGTAGCTGTGGTGGCTCAACCCGTCCTCGCAAATTCGTATAGTCAATATTGACTTATTAAATATGTGCATAGGTGACATACTTAACTTAATAGTTTCCCTTGAAAAGCTTCATAGAAAACACCGACCATACCTAACCTACTTAGTATGTTAAGATAAGCATCTTATTGCTTCGTAATTAAAATTTTTACCTAACCTATACCTATAATAGGTTAAGTAACAATTATAATTACAAAGCCATAAGATGCTTATTTTAACATACTAAGTAGGTTAGGTAAGGTCGGTGTTTTCTATGAAGCTTTTCAAGGGAAACTATTATGTTTAGTATGTCACCTATGCACATAACTAATAAGTCAATATTGACTATACGAATTTGCGAGGACGGGTTGGGTGGCTGGGTGCACGGCACCAGGTATGGGAAGGTGAGCCGTGGGGTGGTCAGAGCCATTTGAGGTTATAATACTATAAATAAATAAATATATAAATGTTTATTTAGGTAAGGTACATACAAGAGATTTTACAAAGAATTAGGATTTATAGATAGAGCTAGTACATACAATGCCTAAAGCCACTATTATGCAAAGCTTTTTGGGCAAGTATACATAATACATACGAATCTTATGTTGTGAGGAAAATGCCTTGTTGAATGTATTCATGTGTGACTTATATGTATAAATTTGTGACTTGTGTACTAGGCTGTTTTCCTTAGTCCCTAGACAACATTTTAAGGTCCACCACCACCAAATTCTTGACAGGTCTCTATGACAACAAAAACGTATCACTACTGATAACAAAATGTAAGACACACAGGCCATGACAGAATTGGGGGCCTGACCGGGAGCACCTCACTTATTGAGCAGCCTCATTGAAAGCCTAATAAAAATGGATAGCCTGTAGGTGTAACCTGACATAAAAGTTGTGTAGCTTATCTATTCTCTTTAATTTGTGTAGAAATTTAGAATATTTTAAATTTTGGTATAATATGAATATGTTCTTTATTACTTATTTATGTACATTTTATTAATCTTTATGAAAAGTGTTTAAGAAATTTTTGTGTGTGTTCTCGAGTGCAAAAAATTTACCAGTTGACAGGGCAGTCAAGTGAACTAAGGACTGTCCTTATCAGTATTCAAAACAAATTCTCAGCCTAAAAAGAGAAAGGTGGTGCAGAATCATAAATTTTGTGCTGGAGTCTGCTGTATCTTAGCACACTGAAAATGGATTTGGTAGCACAACAAATTGTCGACAATCCTAGTGTAGAGGGTTTGAAAGCGGCAAAAATGTCTATCCTAGTGACTGTTGGCAAGCACTATGGACTATTATTGCACATGGGAATGGTGAAGACGGAACTGCTAAGATAAATAATGATACACTGGGTAGATGAGCAAATTCTCCCACAGGAAATATTAGAGCAGTCCCCGTCCACCAGTGGTGCAAATGTTGTAGCTACAGGAAAGGTAGAGACTCAGATGCAGTGGCAGGCAGAATTTGAACTAAATAAGTTGCAGTTTGAGGCAGAGCAAACTCAGAAGAGGCTAGAGGCAGAGTAAGCTCAGAAGAGGCTAGAGGCAGAGCAAGCTCAGAAGAGGATAGAGGCAGAGCAAGCTCAGAAGAGGCTAGAGGCAGAGCAAGCTCAGAAGAGGCTAGAGGCAGAGCAAGCTCAGAAGAGGCTAGAGGCAGAGCAAGCTCAGAAGAGGCTAGAGGCAGAGCAAGCTCAGAAGAGGCTAGAGGCAGAGCAAGCTCAGAAGAGGATAGAGGCAGAGCAAGCTCAAGAACTTGCTATGAAGAGGTTAGAAGTGGAGCAAGCTCAGAAAAAATAGAGTTACAGATTTGGCTAGCAGAATTGGGAATTAGATCAGAAAATACCGGTGTTGACGATTTAGGAACACCTGGGCAGTTAAAGATTAACAAAAATGATAAGTTTCCTGTATTCTGAGAGTCTGACCCAGACCAATTCTTCATACATTTTGAAAAGTTGGCACGGAGTATGGAATGGCCTGAAACACAATGGGTATCTCTTCTTCAAGGTCAGTTGGTGGGAAAGGCACAGAAGATATTTGCAGCTATGACTTTGAGTAACAGTTTTGACTATGAGAAGGTAAAAGCAGCCATCCTTACTGTTTATCAACTAGTTCCTAAGGCTTATAGGCAAAAGTTTAGACAACTGAGACGAGACCCAAGTCAATCCTTGGTAGAATTTGCACAAGAGAAATATGATATGTTTATTAAATGGTTAGATGCAGAAAAAATAGGGATCTGGACTCTCTTAAAAATTTACTCCTAGTAGAAGAATTTTTATCTTGCATACCTTCTAATGTGGCTTTGTATTTGGCAGAGAAATTACCCAAAGATATTTATGAGTTGGCTAAATTAGCAGATCAATATGAGTTGGTGCATAAAGTAACTTTTAAAAATAAAATTCAATCAAATAGACAAGGATCTGGTCGAGCAGTAAACTCCTCAGTCAGATTTGGGTCCCGCATGTACCCAACAGCAGGTCAAGGAAACACTTTTTCAAAGGTGCCAGGTGGTAAAGAGAGTAATGTGAAACCCAAAGAGGATCACACTAGTAATAAGCCTCACCCAGAGTTGAAGCAGTGTTCCTACTGCCATAAGAAGGGTCATGTTGTAAAGAGTTGTTGGTTTCTTCACCCAGAAAAGAGGCCTATGGCACTCACAGTGTGTGAGGGGAGGAAAACCAAATGTGTAACAAAAATAATGGGGAAATCACTTGCTATAAATCATTTGGAGAGTTTATATCAAATGGAAAATTACAGTGTGCAAATGGTTTGTGGCATGATGTTAAAATTTTGAGGGATACAGGAGCATCCCAATCTTTATTATTAGAGAGTGTTACAATATATACAGTCTACAGAGACTGGGGAGGTAATGATTATACAGGGAATCACTGGAGATTCCCAGACTGTACCCTTGAGAGAAGTAAACCTAGACTGTGATTTTATTAAAGGCAAAAGTTTAGTAGGTGTTAGTCCTAAATTACCAGTTGCTGGCATTGATCTAATTGTGGGGAATGATCTTGCTGGTAATCGAGTTAAAAGAGATGACCACCCAATAATGCTAACTAAGCCAGAGGTGATTAGGGCATGGACAGATCCTGAGGACAAGGTAATGTACCCAGCATGTGCCGTGACCCAGTCAAAATCAGAGTCTCAAATATCACAAACTCCCAATAATGTAAGTCAGGAGACAAAATTAGAGGTTAACAAATCAAATAGTGAAGTGGATCTTTGTGACACTTTTATGGCCAAGTTGGAAGAAGCAGATGGGAACAGGATGGGGAGCACCTCCACCAAACCACCTAGAAAAGGGGTAGGGGAGAGTGTAGTCCAGTTACCACATCTGGCTCTTCAGACTTGAGATCAAAATCAAATTTATTCATCAGCAAAGAACTGATCCTACGTTGACTGACTTGCATAATAAGGCAGTAACTGAACTAGAAGCAGAATCGGAGGCTATGACTTATTACTACACTAAAGAGGTGTTGATGCGGAAGTGGAGACCTAGGAGCTCACCTGTGTCACACACTTGGGAGGTAGTTAATCAAGTGTCCTACCGAGGGGTTATAGAGAAAAAGTGCTAAGTGTAGCCCATGATTCACCAATAGGCGGTCATCAGGGTATTGCAAAAACATATAATAAAATAAGCAAGTACTTTACCTGGCCTGGATTAAAGAAAGATGTCATCCAGTATTGTAATGAATGTCCAGTATGTATAAAAACTGGCAAACCAAACCAGGTAATACCAAAAGCTCCTTTACAGCCAATTGTGGTAGCCGAGGAACCCTTTACCCATATTATTGTTGATGTAGTAGGCCCATTGCCTAGAACCAAGAGTGGTATATATATATCATCACCATGATGTGTCAGACTACACGCTTTCCTGAGGCATTCCCTGTGAGAAATGCTACAACGAAAGTGGTAGTAAGGCACATAATGAAATTTTGTACTATTTTTGGTTTACCAAAAGTAATACAGACAGATAATGGGGCTAATTTCACTTCCAAAGGTTTTCAGCAGTTTTGTGGGGAGTTTGGCATCCTCCATAAGACATCCACTACTTACCATCCTGAGAGCCAAGGTGCTTTGGAAAGGATGCACCAAACCCTTAAGCAAATGCTGAGAACCAGTTGCATGGAAACTGGCAGAGACTGGGATGATGGTCTTCCACTGATGCTCATGGCACTGAGGGATACTTATCAGGAGTCCCTGGGGTGTTCACCCAACTCATTAGTTTTTGGCCATGATGGGTGAGAGTCATAATGATCAGAGATGAGTCTAACCATCTTAAGTGATAAGTTGGTGGGAAATCCAAAGAGTGTTGTGCAGGTAAACTATATTCATGACTTACAAGATAAGTTAAATAAAAACAGGGCTAAAGCCTTAATTCATCTTAAAGAAGCTCAAGGAAAAATGAAGGCACAGTACGATAAAAAGACAAAGCACGACATTTTGAGGCAGGTGATAAAGTGGTGGTACTAATGGCACGACAGGGACCAACATTGTTGCATAGGTTCCAAGGTCCTTATACAGTGATAAAGAAACTCAGTCCCACCAATTATGTAATCCAAACACCTGATCTCAAGAGAAAGGAAATATAGTGCATGTGAATAGGATGAAACTAACTCAGAAGGGAACTACCAATACCAACCAGGTGCTTAGTGTAGCCCGTAGATGAGAATAATGGGGAATGTGATTTTAATAATGTACCTAATGCTCATGTACCTTATTTAGCAATGGGGAGTGGTTGGCTAATGTCCAGAAATGGTGGAACATTTNTTTTTTTTATTTGTATTTTTACATGCAAAGCATGCAAATTAAATTACAATAAAAAACAACACAAAATACAAACAGAACAATAGAACAATAGACCACCGGCCAGAAGGGCCGACAGCACATCACAACAAAACACAAAACACGATAATGCATAAAAAACACACACAAAAAAACACAAAGCATAATACATTGGCAAACAAGCAAACACAGTAACATCACAAAAACAAAACCCACATAATACAAATTATACAACAAAAGCAGAACATGGAACATAACAGTACAAGCACAAAACATATCAAACAAAACATAAATAACAAACACATACAACAGGCAAAGCACGCCATAACAAACATTAGGCAAAACAAAATGGCAAAACCGAACAAAAAAAACACTCGCCAACAGCCTGAAGGGCACACAATATTGCATAAACAAGCGCATGCGACAGCCACCAGCCATACCAAAAAAACCAGAACACACACCGGAACACGCAGGAACCGGGAAAAAAAAAACACCTACCCACCCCACCTGCACCCCACAACCATGCACATAACAGGAAACACAAAGAAACATAAATCATTTGCGAGGAACATCGGTTTGAAGGTACTTCTCCGGGAAGGAACCAATAGGATACTTCGCCTTGTAAGCTTCCCATATTAGATCCTCATGGTCGGTAGGGTGTTCGACCCCCCTCGTTCGCTGGGGTATCATAAACTCAGGAACAACTATATCTGGCGGCATCGGCCAACGCCTAAGTTCACCGACGCACGTCGCATAACGAGGCCGGGGAGCGCCAACCACGCCCTTCGAGGAAGCAGACGACACTGGAGAAGCAGACGAGGGTCGCTGAGACTGCCACGCCGGGGCACACACAGAGGGCTTAACAGAGGGCACCACCACAGGGGCAACAGCGGCCACGGGCTCACCACCAGACGACTGCAGGAAACTACGGCGGCACGCATCCTTTCTCAAAGTCATCACCAGGCCACGCCCAACACCAGCATCCGCACCACCCCCGGCACCCGAAGCCACCACACCCCACTGCGGAGAGCCCCCGGGCGGGGAAGGAACAGGAGGCACACCCGAAGCACAGGCACCAGCTCCAGCAGGCACATGTACCTCCGCCACCACCAAACGTGTAGACAACGACCCATCTGGAGCCACGCCGTCAACACCAGAAGACCCACAGTCACCGAAGTCATCAACATCAGCCCAGGCAGTAGACGAACGCCTGGAACGTTTGGGCTCCGGCCGGAGATCGTCAGAGCCGGAAGCAGATCCAGAAGTACCGGCACCACAAGCCGGACGAACCGACGCTCGATTCAGAACGGCAGCCGCCTCTACCACAGGAGGAACCGGACCACACATAACAGGAGGCTCCACAGCCACCCCAGTACCCAGCACAGTAGGGACCCGAGGTGACAATGCAGGGCCAGGGTCAGCAGCCGAAGACGAGGGAGCAGACGGCGACGCCTCACAGGGAGTACCAGGAAGGCCCACGGGAGCTGCAGGGCCAGAGACATGGTCAGGGGGAACATCCGACGGCACCGCAACACCCGGAGGAGGGTCTGCGACAACCAGGGGAACTTCGGGTGACGCTGGGGAAGCCTCAGCAGCGAACGGGACGCTCACCTCCTCACCCCTGGAGTCCTCCTCCAGAGGGAGCGGCGGGAAATCCTCTTCACGGAACAAGTTCACGGGCGCGACTGGATCAGCAGTACACCCAGCAGCCTGATGCCCCAACAAGCCACACCGGAAGCAAGTACGGGGTTGTCGGGCAAAAAACACCCGCACGTAGTATCCCAACAGCCGGACAGAGGATGGAATGTCCGACTTCAGCCGCATCCCGAGGGTCCGAATGTTGGTCTTCACTCCGGAATATGTGCCGGACGAAAGGGAATTCAGCCGCACACTGATGACGGAGCCGTACCTCTGGATGAAACGCCGGAGGAGTGTCTCAGGTAACTCCATGGGGGCGCCATGAACACTGACGTACGTCACAGTGCCACTACGGTCCGAAACTGTCACAGACCCGGAGCCGTCCTGCAGCTGCAAAGTACAGCCCTCGTACCTCTGAAGAAAATCACGGTACACCGCCTCACCCACAAACCTGATGAGCAGACACGGTGAGCAGACACCATCTCAATACCATAAACGTCCCGAATCGGGACGTGAAGCATGTCATTCAACACCACGTCCACCAGCGGGTAACCAGCACGGCCAGTAAACTCCAATCCGATGGAGTTTAACCGCACGATAGCGGGAAGAGGGCCGCCCATCGCAAAACACGATAATTTGATAAAATAATCAAACTAATTTGATAGTAGCCCTTTAACAAGCCAATTTGGGAAAGATAAATAGCATTACCTATGGCGTCAAGGATATCATCTATACGAGGTAAAGGGTAAGCATCTTTGACGGTCACTAGGTTCAGTTTCCTATAGTCTGTACATAATCGTATTTTACCGTGAGGCTTCGGCACCAAGATGCAGGGTGAGGCCCAAGGGGACTCACAAGGGGTGGCCAGCCCATGATCCAGAAGGTACTGTACCTCAGCACGCATAACTTCCTTTTTGTACGGGTTGATGCGGTAGAAGGATTGACGAATCGGCCGGGTATCAGGAAGTAACTGGATGTCGTGTTCAACCACATTACATTCCTGGGGATCATCGCTGAACAACTTCTGATGTTCTTGGAATATTCTGATGAGAGGAGCACTATTACAGTCCTGCAAATATTTAGGAAGATCTGTAAGAATTTCCGAGTTGGAAGGCACTGACTCAGAGTTAGTGCTTTCGGGAGGAGAAGCAGGGAAGGTCTCACTGTGGAGGCATGGATCTTGAAAGGTGCAGAGAGATACTAACACAGTGGGGGATGTACATTTATACTTCTTCAAAAGATTGACGTGGCACAACTGGGTCCTCCGCCGCCTATCTGGAGTCTCAATAACGTAGTTGTGGTTGTTTTTGCACTCCTTGATGCGGTAAGGCCCTGAAAACTTATTTTGCAATGGAGAACCAGGAATCGGAAAATATGCTAAAACGAAGTCTCCTGCTTTAAATTTCCTGATTTTACTATGTTTGTCAAAATGAGTCTTCATCCTATCTTGAACTTTTAATAAATTATCGGTGGCAAATTTATGCACTCGCTACAGAATGTGCTTTAAGTTCTGAAGAAACTGGGGCACATACAGATGGTCACTGAAGGTGGCATTACGTAGAGAGTCTTTAAAAGCTTTAAGAGGAGTACGGCACTTACGTCCGTAGAGCATCTCATAAGGAGACACTTCTAGAGACTCATTTGGGTCTCACTCAATGCACATGATGATGTCAAATTGTTTATCCCAGTCTTTCATAGTTTCATTGCAAAATTTCTTAAGGAGTGATTTTATAGTTTGGTGACTATGTTCAAGAGAACCCTGTGAAGCAGGATGATAGGGGCAGGACAATATCTGAGTAATGTTGAATTCTTCCAGGGTCTTCTTGAAGTGATCACTTGTGAAGTTGGTGCCACAGTCACTTTGAATCTCCCGAGGAAATACATATTGTGTAAAGATCTTCATCAGTTGCTTCACCACAGTACCAGCCGTAATGTTTTTTACAGTAACTGCTATGGGGAATCTGGTGGTTGGACACAGGGTGGTTAGTATATAAGCGTTGCCTGAACTGGTCCGAGGTAAAGGACCAACACAGTCTATGATGAGTCTGTGAAAGGGTTTCGAAGGCACCGGGATAGGAATCAAAGGAGCCTTGGGAATAGAGATGTTAGGTTTTCCTGCCATCTGACATGTATGACACTGTTGTACATAAGTTTTTACATCCTTAATCATACCTGGCCAGTAATAGTCTTGTCTGATGGCGTGATAGGCGTTATTAAAACCGTAGTGAGAAAGTGCTCCATGGGCCAGGTATAGAATATCGAGCCGTAGATTGGTGGGAACTACTAGGTGGTCGACATTAGCCCAATCGTCATCCTCCATTAGTTTACTGGGTCGGTACCTCCGGTAGAGCAATTGGTTCTCTATAAAGAACCCAGGAATACTATCAGATGAGTCTCGGCCTGGAAGAATAATGGTGTTAATGAGGGATCCTCCCTCTGCAACTTACGGAACTCCAGCATAGTAAGATTCGGTGGCAGATTCTGGTGGTCTTGAGGGACAGCTGTTGAAGCAGAGTCAGCTGTTGGCGGGCGTGCAGCTTGTGCACGGGTTGTCACCAAACCCGGAGGAGAAACTTCATCACTTTCTTGGACCTCTGCTGGAATATACTTCAGGATGGGGTTTTCCTCGACATATACCTGGGGTTTGTCCATGATGATCAAGTTCGAAGGTTGCAGATCTTCGGCCAAGTCGTTGCCCAGGAGAAGTTGTACCCCTGACATGGGAAAAGGCTTTTCCCGGATGGCGACTTGGACTTCACCTTGTACGACAGGACAATCCAGGTGGACTCTGGCGAGTGGATACGGAGTGGTAGCAGTGAGGTCAGTGATAAGGACAGTCTCCCCGGTGTAGGTGATGTTAGGCACAGCCGATTTCAAAATTATAGACTGAAGAGCAGCTGTGTCCCTCAAGATCTTCACTTTGAAACATCCCTCCGAATCTGTACTGTTGGCAGAGACAGTTCCAGGGTACAGGTGTTTGCTGAAGAGAGAAAGATCATTAACAGGAACACCAATATTCATCACAGGCTTACCGGACTTAGAAGGAGTCGGTTTGGGTTTAGGAGTTTCACTATTGCCTTTGTATTGGGCTTTTCCACATTTATATATGGTATGTCCATAGAGCTTGCAATACCTACAATAAAAGTGAGAGTTTGCTTGATTGGTACTCTCTTTGTCATAATCAGACCAAGACTTCTTGCTGGAAGATGTGTCAGCTGTTAACCTGTGTATAAGACTGTAGGTGTCAGCCGACTTCGCACATCTAATGAGGTCGGTTTCCTCCTTGTCTGCTAAGTGAAGACGGAGGGGAGCAGGAACACGTCGAAAGAATTCCTTGACAAGAATGAGGTTGATGAGGTCTGAAAATGTAGAAACATGGGCTGCTTCCAGCCATTTCATTAAATATCTTTTCTTAGTATTGGCAAATTCTAAATAGGTGTCTCAACGAATGGTGGCATTAACTTACTTGCCTGGGAGATGCTAAAATCTACTGGAGGACTGGTTGTTTGTGATTGGCGTATCCTTTCCAATTCCACTTCCTTTCTTTTCTGTTCTACAATGATGTCAGCTTGTTTTTCTGCGGCTACTAGTTGAAATTCGGCCTTTTTCTTCGCAAGCTCGTACTCCAACTCTAGCTCTTCTTTATGCTTGGCAGCCTCGCGTTCCTTTAGGGCAGCCTCGCGTTACGCCTCGCGTTCCTTTAGGGCAGCCTCGCGTTACGCCTCGCGTTCCTTTAGGGCAGCCTCGCGTTACGCCTCGCGTTCCTTTAGGGCAGCCTCTTCTTTCTTGAATTGTAGAGCTTCCTTCTGGCATTGTCGTTGTTCTTTCGCTAGTTCTAACTTTAACTTCATAGCTGCTATAGTATGCCGGTCTGAAATGGAATAGTTTTCGTGAGAATCAGAGTCTATACTTCCATTATCTAAGAGGTGGTCATGGATAAGGTTATGCAAGGCACTTTTGGTGGCTCCATGGGGAACATCTATGTGGTACTCATGTGCTAGAGTTTATAATTCTGTCTTCTTGGCACTAATTAAGTTCCCTACTTCATTTGCTGGATCACTACGAAATGCTGAGAGACGAAACATGTTGAGATATCAAACAGATGTACAGAGAATATACCTGTGGTATTATAAGTGTCAGTAACAGGATGACGTGGCAACTGGTGACTATCCTGTGAGAATTCAATCGTTAATGTGAAAACAATTAATGTTAATATTAGATGTTATGTGATTAAATAATCAAAAACGCAGGGAACTCTTGTACCTGGCACTCTATATACGAGAATAAGGGCAAGAAAATGCTACTAAAATAAATGAAACTTTGATAGTTTCAAAAGAGAGAGGTAGTCCAAAACGTAGAGATAGCTTGCCGGGTCTCTATAGGAAAGAAGCAAGGGGTTTCCTACTTAACTAGATGACACTTACAGAATTAGCGTTCTTTGTGCTCTGGAAAAGAACGCCAATTCCCTACCTGTGTAAATATCATAATCTCTGACCGACGCGTAGGGGTGCGAGTGTCAACTGGTAACGAGAACTGCTGTTGAGGTCCCAACTAACAACGAAGTCCGTGCGAGAGGAACTATGGTCCTCTACATCCTCCTTTGGTCGGATTACAGAAGATAGGGTACGTGTCCCTAAGACAAACCAAAGTACCAGGGTACCAAAGGGATGATCTGCCGTAATTGAAAAATATTCTAGGGACGAGAATAAGGTGGAATACGCGAGTAATAACACCGAGGGATGAATAACCAATTAAGAGAGTGACTGTGGCCACCACACACCACGTAATCCACAGTCATCCAACACTCATAAAATGTCACACTCGGAAAGCACAAAATACACAGTACCATAAAAATGATTGAAAGTTATGAAATTTTTGAAAAAGCAACGTGTAACAAAGCCAAGTACACTTACAACAAATTGAAATGTTTGGTCTAGTATCAGTACCTGAGTAGTTCTTCCAAGACAAACCTTATTGTGAAGACAACTCCTGGACGGGCCCCCATTAATGTCACGAGTAATGTAGGTGTTAAGGCAGTCTTCTCTATGGCTGGTGTAAATGCCAATCACATTAGAAAAAAAAAGAGAAACAAAATGTTGACTGCTTGGTGGTTGTCTCCTGTGGTAAAGTGAAAGGGAAAAACACGCAAAACAAATCTTATAAATAATGAACTTTAATTTACTTTAAACAAATATAAACAAAATAAAGATAATCCCTTGGCTATGTACAGTATGGATAAAAAATATATACAAAGATAAAACACAATATAAAATAAAATAATGATTACGTTACTCTACAATAAACAAAACACAAAATTAGTTAAAGGTGCTGAGAATAGTGGGCTGGCTGAAACCTCTACTAATATACAGGACGTAAGCTAAGATAGAAGCATCAGCTCGAGAGTACAAGAATATTCTGAGGCCACCTG
>WNGS01162222.1:34283-36783 GCA_020271785.1 Procambarus virginalis
TATATATATATATATATATATGTCGTACCTAGTAGCAGAACGCACTTCTCAGCCTACCCTACTATGCAAGGCCCGATTTGCCTAATAAGCCAAGTTTTCCATGAATTAATATATTTTCTCTAATTTTTTCTTATGAAATGATATAAGCAACCCATTTCATTATGTATGAGCTCAATTTTTATTTATTGGGTTAAAATTAACGTAGCTTATATGACCGAACCTAACAACCCTACCTAACCTGAACCTAACCTATCTTATAGGTTAGGTCTAGGTATTAGGTACCGAAAAAGTTAGGTTATGGTTAGGTTAGGTAGGTTAGGTAGTCGAAAAACAATTAATTCATGAAAACTTGGCTATTAGGCAAATCGGGCCTTGCATAGTAGGGTGGCTGAGAAGTGCGTTCTGGCTATAGGTACGACATATATAATATATATATATATATATATATATATATATATATGTATATATATATATATATATATATATATATATTTAATTATTAAGTCGTACCTAGTAGCCAGAACCACTTCTAGCCCCTACTATGCAAGGCCCGATTTGCCTATAAGCCAGTTTTCACTGAATTAATATATTCTCTAATTTTTTTCTTATGAAATGATGAAGCTACCCATTCATTATGTATGAGGTCAATTTTTTTTATTGGAAGTTAAAATTAACGTAGATATATGACTCGAACCTAACCAACCCTACCTAACCTAACCTACCTATCTATAGTTAGGTTAGGTTAGGTAGCCTGAAAAAGTTAGGTTTAGGTTAGGTTAGGTAGGTTAGGTAGTCGAAAAACACATTTATTCATGAAAACTTGGCTATTAGGCAAATCGGGCACTTGCATAGTAGGCTGAGAAGTGTGTTCTGGCTACTAGGTACGATATATATATATATATATATATATATATATATATATATATATATATATATATACTATATACTATATACATATATATATATATATATAATATATATATAATAAATAAATATAATAAATATGTATGTGCGTGTCGACAGATTGGAATTTCTAAAACTTTTATATATGAGGACTCGAATGTTTAAATACGAAGTCTTCCGTTTCAATTTCCCGTCGAACTGACATTTTAGTTTTTTTGTGATACACCACATATTTATAATAATTAATAAATATTATAATATATAATTTTATGCGAATGATGGTCCAATATGCGCTTGCGTCGTCTATATGGTTCGAGTCATTCTGGGTGTGATTACATATATATTATAAATATATATATAATTATAAAATAATTATATAATATAATATATTAATAATGGATAAGTAAGTATAATTTACGAATGACTGTTTCTAATTAGTTGTATAAATCAACCAATTTTCTAGTCTGCGCAATGAACGGTAAAACTTATTTAGCTTATACACAAAGACACTAACTGAACAGATTTTAAACAGTGATTAATTAACCAGCATAACGATTTGACATATCTACCATCGACGACCATTAGAACTAGAATTGTAGGTTTCAGTTACTCCTCTCTTAACTACATTATAATTGTTGTGTATGTTTACTATCAAAAGGTAATATAACTAAAGCATATACGAAGTTTTAAACCTGTTCATATGTGTGACAGTCTTGAAAATGTATAGTACGAAACGGTTAGTTACGCAACTAAATAAATTAATGAGAACTGATTCACTAAATGAGTATAGACGTTACGAGTGAGAATTCTATCGGCATTTAATAATATATGTCTACAGGAAAGGACTGCTACCAAAATACACTAATATTATATACATAAATATATATATATATATATATATATTTATATATATATTTGTGACGGTAACGAGTTGGAAATGGTGGTCGGCAGTCTTCCAACTAGCAGGTGTCAGTGCTGGGCCACATATAATATATAAAAAAGAAAAGGAAAAAAAAGAGAAAAAAAAAGAATGACTGCGTGATTGGTAATCTGTCGGTAAGGTTGGAAATGTAAAAGACAATAATAAAAATGGATTTTATAACAATAAAAAACACAAATTGAAACAAATGCAAATCTTGGCTTAATGGTAAAAAATGTCAAGTGGAAAAAAATACATAAACATGAAAATAGGTTACGTTAATGGGGAGGAGAATTGACATACAAAAGTAAATAAAATATGAATGCTGGAATATATGCACTAACTATAAACCTCTATTTGACCACACAAGGTGAGTCACGTAGGAGTTCATCAGCTTGCGAGCACACAATATTCTGGCTGGCAGAAACGCAAGGGGACTCCAACAATAACTGGCGAGGTCTTGTGATTGGCGAGGAGCCGGAGTGGAGTGTTGGTTGGCGGCCAATGAGGAGCTGGAATGGCCGCAAGTCGCTAGTTAGGCAGTTGAAGGGTTCGGCGCGTCGACCTGGTGCAGCAGGTGCTGGAGTGGGGGGGAGGAGGGAGTTGCTGGTACGTGTGGCTATCTTAATATGTACGTTTAGCCACTACAAAACGTATCTTGTATATTGATGAGGACAG
>WNGS01162222.1:41783-46699 GCA_020271785.1 Procambarus virginalis
AACAAATGGCTGTTGAAGTTCAACCCGAGTAAATGCAAAGTAATGAAACTAGGCAATGGAAACAGTAGGCCAGACACAGGATACAGAATAGGAGATGAAGTACTTAATGAAACAGACAGAGAGAAAGATCTAGGAGTTGATATCACACCAAACCTGTCTCCTGAAGCCCACATGAAGAGAATAACGTCTGCGGCATATGCGAGGCTGGCTAACATCAGAACGGCGTTCAGGAACCTGTGTAAGGAATCATTCAGAATCTTGTACACCACATGTGTAAGACCAATCCTGGAGTATGCGGCCCGGCATGGAGCCCGTACCTTGTCAAGCACCAGACGAAGCTGGAAAAAGTTCAAAGGTATGCTACTAGACTAGTCCCAGAACTAAGAGGCATGCGTTATGAGGAAAGGCTGCGGGAAATGCACCTTACGACACTGGAAGACAGAAGAGTAAGGGGGGACATGATCACAACCTACAAAATCCTCAGGGGAATCGACCGGGTAAGCAAGGATGAACTATTCAACACAGGAGGGACGCAAACAAGGGGACACAGGTGGAAGCTGAGTACCCAAATGAGCCACAGAGACATTAGAAAGAACTTTTTCATTGTCAGAGTAGTTAGTAAATGGAATGCACTAGGAAGTGATGTGGTGGAGTCTGACTCCATACACAGTTTCAAATGTAGATATGATAGAGCCTAGTAGGCTCAGGAATCTGTACACCAGTTGATTGACGGTTGAGAGGCGGGACCAAAGAGCCAAAGCTCAACCCCCGCAAGCACAATTAGGTGAGTACAATTAGGTGAGTACAGCTCAAATGCTCAAAGAGCTAAATAAGAACAAAGCAGTTGGTCCAGATGGAGTTTCACCATGGGTTCTGAGAGAATGTGCACCTGAGCTCAGCATTCTTCTTCAACTGATTTTTCAGGCATCCCTGTTTACAAGAGTTGTAGCTGATGTGTGGAAAAAGGCTAACATAGTTCCAATCTACAAAAGTGGAAGCAGGGAAGACCCCCTTAATTATAGACCGGTATCATTGTCAAGTGTAATAGTCAAAATATTGGAAAAAATATTTAAAACTAAATGGGTAGAACACCTGGAGAGAAATGATATAATATCAGACAGACAGTATGGTTTTCGATCTGGAAGATCCTGTGTATCGAATTTACTCAGTTTCTATGATCGAGCAACAGAGATTTTACAGGAAAGAGATGGTTGGGTTGACTGCATCAATCTGGACCTAAAAAAAGGCTTTCGATAGAGTTCCACATAAGAGGTTTTTCCGGAAACTGGAAAATATTGGAGGGGTGACAGGTAAGGTTCTAACATGGATGAAAAAAATTTCTGACTGATAGAAAAATGAGGGCAGTGATCAGAGGCAATGTATCGGTCTGGAGAAATGTCACAAGTGGAGTACCACAGGGTTCAGTTCTTGCACCAGTGATGTTTATTGTCTACATTAATGATCTACCAGTTGGTATACAGAATTATATGAACATGTTTGCTGATGATGCTAAGATAATAGGAAGGATAAGAAACTTAGATGATTGTCATGCCCTTCAAGATGACCTGGACAAAATAAGTATATGGAGCACCACTTGGCAAATGGAATTTAATTTTAATAAATGCCATGTTATGGAATGTGGAATAGGAGAACATAGACCTCACACAACCTATATATTAATTGAGAAATCTTTAAAGAATTCTGATAAAGAAAGAGATCTAGGGGAGGTTCTAGATAGAAAACTATCACCTGAGGACCACATAATGAATATCGTGCTAGGAGCCTATGCCACGCTTTCTAACTTAAGAATTGCTTTTAAATACATGGATGACGATATACTAAAGAAATTGTTCACGACTTTTGTTAGGCCAAAGCTAGAATATGCAGCAATTGTGTGGTGCCCATATCTTAAGAAGCACATCAACAAACTGGAAGAGGTGCAAAGACATGCTACTAAGTGGCTCCCAGAACTGAAGGGCAAGAGCTACGAGGAGAGGTTAGAGGCATTAAATATGCCAAAACTAGAAGACAGAAGAAAAAGAGGTGATATGATCACTACATACAAAATAGTAACAGGAATTGATAAAATCGATAAGGAAGATTTCCTGAGACCTGGAACTTTAAGAACAAGAGGTCATAGATTTTAAACTAGCTAAACACAGATGCCGAAGAAATATAAGAAAATTCACTTTCGCAAACTCTTCTCTGACTTTCGCAAACAGAGTGGTAGACGGTTGGAACAAGTTAAGTGAGAAAGTGGTAGAGGCCAAGACCGTCAGTAGTTTCAAAGCGTTATATGACAAAGAGTGCTGGGAAGACGGGACACCACGAGCGTAGCTCTCATCCTGTAACTACACTTAGGTAATTACAGGAGGCCTTCACACACAGGAAGACTTCCAGGAGGTCTTCACCTTCGAGCAAGGAGAAATTCCAGAGATAAGAGAAGGAATAGTTAACCAGGACCCACTGGAAGAGTTTGAGATTACCAGCGGGGAAGTAAGGAAGTGCTTACTAGAGTTGGATGTGACAAAGGCTATAGGCCCAGATGGGATCTCTCCTAGGATACTAAAGGAAGGAGCAAAGGAACTGTGCCTGCCACTCTCCATAGTGTATAACAAATCACTGGCAACACGGGGAACTGCCAGAAATTTGGAAAGCAGCTAACGTAGTCCCGATATACAAGAAAGAGGATAGACAGGAGGCATTGAACTACAGGACAGTGTTCCTAACCTTCATACCATGCAAGCTGATGGAGAAGATTGTGCAAAGAAAGCTAGTGGAACATCTGGAGGGAAGGAACTTTGTAACACAGCATCAACATGGGTTCATGGATGGCAAGTCCTGTCTCACAGGGTTACTTGAATTCTACGACCCAGACCACAAATTCAGGCAAGAAAGAGAGGGGTGGGTAGACTGCATATTTTTGGATTGCCAGAACGCCTGGATACAGTACCACACAAGAGGCTAGTGAAAAGCTGGAGACGCAGGTGGAGTGAAAGGGAAAGTACTCCATTGGATAAAGGAGTACCTAAGCACAGGAGACAACAAGTCAATTTGAAGGGGTGATGTCTGAAATTGGCGAGACGTTACAGTGGAGTCCGCAGGGGTCAGTCCTTGGACCTATACTGTTTCTGATATATGTAAATGATCTCCAGAGGGTATAGACTCGTTTCTTTCAATGTATATATATATATACACACACACACACACACACACACACACACACACACACATGGTGAGGGGCCGGGTAGCCTGGTGGATATCGCGCAGGACTTGTAATTCTGTGGCGCGGGTTTCAATTCCCGCACCCGGCAGAAACAAATGGGCAAGTTTCTTTCACCCTGAATGCCCCTGTTACCTAGCAGTAAATAGGTACCTGGGAGTTAGTCAGCTGTCACGGGCTGCTTCCTGGGGTGTGTGTGTGTGTGTGGAAAAAAATTAAAAAAAAAAAAAAAAAAAAAAAAAAAAAAAAAAAAAAGTAGTTAGTGTAGTTAGTAAACAGTTGATTGACAGTTGAGAGGCGGGCCGAAAGAGCAAAGCTCAACCCCCTAAAATACAACTAAGTGAATACAACTAAGTGAATACACACACACACACACACACACACACACACACACACACACACCACACACACACACACTAGCAGTACCCGCCACGCGTTGCTGTGGCTCAGTCTGGTTAAATGGGAAAGAAAGAAAAGAGAAAGCACACGTTTCTAATATGTTTAATTTCACAATACTTATGGTATACAATATTTTTGGTTGTTCCATTGTATGTGAAAATATAGAGATTGTCTGATTTGCCGACTCTAGAACACGCAACATAGAATTGTCCATGTAAGAAGCAATCCGTGTTTAGATTTAAACTGCACAATTCTAAAGGTTGGCCTTGAGCTTTGTTGATGGTAATTGCAAATGCCAATCGAATTAGAAATTGCAATCTCTTAAATTGAAATGGCATGCCTGTTGGAATCATAGGAATGCAAGGAATGAGGACATCTTCACATTTGGAAGGTTATGTCGAGATTGTTGCTTCAACGACGTCGCCGATTAATTTTTTTACTGCAAGGTGCGTGGCGTCAACAGTGTCGACGGACTTGTATGTGACTGGCTCACTTTGAATTTAGACTCAACAATATTGTTAAGGTCGTAGACGTCTTTGTTCTTGACCTAAGAATAGCCCATTCACTCAGCCAATCGTGATTCTTATAAATGGTTTGAATATTGGGAAATACTTTTTAACCAATTCTTTTTTTTGACGTCACTAAATTGCAGAATTTATGAGGCAATGAAATTCGTCCTGAGGTCAGATCAACTGGTACGTTTCCGTTCCCAATTTCCAAAAAATGTGAGAATATCTCAGCTGATGGATCGTTTTTCAGTAGCTACATAATTACACGATATTTGTAGTTAATTAAAAGGTCTTTACGTGGCGCCACAAAGGAGAGTATTTCAGGTAAGCATTTATTTCTTCCGCTGGTGTCGCTCGAGGAATTACAGGTAATGTTTGCCTGAAATCTTCTGTAAGCAATATTTATGCATTCCCAAATGGTCTAATGTTTCCACGCAAATCTTCCAATGATCGATCAAGAGCCTCGAGCGATTTTTTTTGGCCATTGTGCAATCATACCAAACAATAAGTTGTGCATTTCTGCAATACTTTTCCCAGGCCGGATGCTTTGGAAATGTTGCAAGTGGAAATTTCAATGAATTGTATGTTCGAATGGCAATTTCTAAAGGCAGCAAGTAGCTAGTTCTTGCACCTGTAGGCAATGTCGTCAGAAATTCCGGACTGGGGAACTGAGCATGAGCTATGGTTATGCCATTTGTTGGGATCGAAATGCTGCCAGAATCTACTCTAAATTAGCGAATGTTTTATCGCAGTTCCTTCTTGGCGCATCTATCTAGGCAAAATTT
>WNGS01162222.1:55105-62605 GCA_020271785.1 Procambarus virginalis
TTGCTGATGATGCAAAATTTATGAGGGGATGAAAGAGAGGATGATAGGAGGAGGCTACAAGATGATCTAGACAGACTAAGGAATGGTCCATAAAAGGCTGCTAAGTTCATCCCGAGTAAATGCAAAGAAACTAGGCGTGGAAACAAGAAGCCAGACACAGGATACAGAATAGAGATGAAGTAACTTAATGAAACGGACAGAACGATCGAGGAGTTGGATATCACACCAAACCTGTCTCCTGAAGCCCACTTATAAAATTTTGTCTGCGGCATATGCGAGGCTGGCTAACATCAGAACTCACTTCAGAAACCTCCAAGCCCGTTATTGATAGTTTGAATGATTTAATTGTAAATGCCTTTTCGCTCAAGCGTTAGCCTAGGAATATTTGATTAAACATACGACAACAAATCACCCATGTTTGTAATTTGTTCACAACGCAATTCTACATCGAACGAAGCAACAGCAGAACGATTCGGTGATGGCATTTCCAATTGGTTGAGAACCTTGTTCGCAATTTCTAAGCACAAGTCTTCAGTCATTGTCAACGCTTCGTTGTAGATTTTTGCTGTGAAATTGATGGTCATATTTGAATTTTCCTTGCGTATTCGACGGATAATATCGACAGCCAAGTGCGATATATATTTCTCCCATAACTAAAAAGTAAGGAACAAAGGGAACATCAGCGCGAATCAAGAGAGCAGAAGATTTAGGAGCCCCAGCAATGGCTTGGGGGGGGGGGAGAGAAAGGAATAGCCACGAAAACGACCAGGACGAGCACCAAGCATCGGCTCCTGGAGACAGACACAAAGGGTCGAAAACCGTGAAATCAGAAGTTGGAGTTCGAGGAAATTGGCGTAATAACCTCGAACGTTCCATTGAAGAAGAGACATCGACGAGAAGAGAAAGGACAACAACAGAGAACAAGGAAGAAACAAAGGCGAAAGAGCAACACAGCACGTTAAAGAATATCAGGGTCCGGATCAGGGTCAGAAAAGTCAGGGTCAGGGGGCATGGGTAAATCAGTAAAGACGGAGGGAAGAAGCGGGAGAACAGACCAGAGGTGGGCAGGCGGGGTCCGGAGGAGGAGGAGGAGGAGACAACGGAGAGGAGCAGTCAAGGACAGCAGCAGGAAGAGGAGGAGTAGAAAGAGGGGAGCGCACCTCAGCAAGAGCAGCAACCGAAAGGGAAGCAGGGGCCAAAGAAACCTCCATAGCAGGAACAGGGGGCGTAATCACTGAAATGGGAGGGGAAGGAGCAACAGAGCCAGAAGGAGGGGCTGAGGAAGAAAGCGAAGCCTTCTTACCCGCTGGGGAGGAGGAAGGAGAGGGGCCAGGCTTACGCTTCTGACTTAAAGAGACCGGTGTCCCAGCAACAACGTACCGGGCAACGGATTCCAGTGTATCAACAGGAGAAGCTGAACGGGAGCGCACATGACGGCCGTTAGGAGAGCGATGGACATCTGCCTGCACTGACAGGCGGCGGGGAGAGTCAATAGATGGAGGAAAACAAAGGGAAGGAGGATCGGAGGGAGACGAGGAAGAAGACACAGGAGACACGACAGACCGGGTAGAAAGAAGGGGAACCCCAGACAGAGGACCAGGGGGGGGACCTTTCGGGACAGAACTCAAAGGAACAGAGGAGGGGGCAGTGGGCGTATCAGGGTCCAAGGCCCGGAAGCGGTTGTGAGTCTGAAGAAGAAGGGAAAGACGAGGAGAGGAAGAGTGCAACATGCGAGCATAAGAGACGTTAGCATAAGGCGGGAGCCGGCGAACCTGGCGCCTCGCCTCAGGAAAAGATAAACGCTCCCAGTGCTTCAAGTTGAGGACGGCTGCCTCAAGCTTGAAATGGATACAGGCACGGGAGAAGGTAGGATTGGCCTCACTACAGTTGAGGCAGCGAGCTTGGGGAGAAGTGCACTCCGACTTAGAGTGACCTTCACCCCCACACAAAGGACAGAGAGAGACAGTCCCAGAGCAGCGGATGGCACCATGCCCAAACCTCCAGCATTTGTTACAAAGCCGGGGAAAAAGGAATATACTCCTGGACAGAGAACCTGGCACCAGCAAGAATGACAGAGGATGGAAGGGTCCTACCATCAAAGGGGATCTTCACAACACGAAGGGGTTGACGGCGACGACCACGAGGGGGACGAATAAACGAGTCAACCTGGAGGACAGAATGGCCTTGGGCATCAAGGATGTGCCGAATATCATCGTGGCAGTCCTGTAGATTCCGATCACCGGTTGCAACATGGGGCGGGAGGAGAATAGTGCCAACACTGGCATTCATCCGAACGTTCTTGGAGACCAGAACAGGGATCTTGCCAAGGCAAGATAAGGCAGCCAAGCGGGAAGCTGCATCCTGAGAAGGAGCAGCAGCAACACGTGTACCGAGACGAGTGGGGTTGAAGGTAACGGACGCATCCACGGAATCAACAAGATGCCGATGGAGGGAGAAATCGTCAGGAGGCGCAGAATCAAGAGGGAGGAGATCAAAGTATTTAGCCCAGGAAGCGGGACCAAAAAAGGCCTGATACGCGTCAATACAGGAAGGTATCAAGCGAGTGCGGTGGGGGGAGGGGGCGCGAACGGCGTTGAGAACCCCCAGAGAGAGAGGGGTCAAAAGGCGCAGTAATCACAACGAGAGTCTTAGCCACACCAGGGGACGAAGTGGTCACCACTGGGGGCTGGAGGCTCGACCCAACCACAGAGGAGGGAGGGGAGCTGGGGGAAGAAGTCAGGATGGTCAAAGGAGGAGCAAGGTCGGGGCCCAACGTAGCGGAGGCTACAGAGCCAGTCTTCCAATACAGGCCGACTCAAGGGCTTGGTCGCCCACCCCACGAGCCTGAGAGGGTACAACAGAAACATTCATCGACATATATACGAGGAAAAAGGAATTCATCCACGAATGTGCCCCCATACCCACCATGGAACCACAATTAGAGGCAGGACACCCAACAGGAAGCTATCGCCGATCATGCTGGGGCCCCCTAGGGGTCGTTGTGAGTATATGCCCCACAAACGCCACCTTAAGAACCGTCAGTCCATCGAGATCGGGTTCAGCGACGAAAGGGGGATTGACAGTGAAAGGTTCCCCTCGCTCTCGACGTTGGGTACTACAGTTCTACGGGTGCAAGAGTATGCCTCCTCAAGCACCCGGGCGTCAAAATAGAAGAAGTCCAAAGAAAGATCCAAACAAGCAAAAGGCGGCAGGAAACGACAAGCAGATAGGAGAAGAGGGGTGAAAAACGAAACAGAAGGAAAAGGAAAAGGTGCTCAGCATAATTGGAGAGAACGGCAGCAGGAGCACAAGGATAGAAAAGGACAGAGGATTGTCCCAATGAGCATCACACTCCGGCAGCCGCCCACTAAGCCCCCCTCACGGCATCAACGAGCCGAGCGGGGAGGGGGGCAGAATGAGAAAGCAAGAGACGGAGAGCATACAGAAGAGCATAAAGTTTCGCCATAAAGACGCCAGCCTCCGAAGGGAGGCGACACATATAAGTACGGTCAGGAAAAACAACAGAGTAGCCCACACCGTCCGCAGACTTACACCCATCGGTGAAGATGGAAATAGAGCGGGAGTGCGAAGAAAAGTGCTCAAGGAAGAGGCTTTTCAGAATTGTAGGAGAGGTAAAGGTTTTAGTAATACAAGTCAAGGACGTGCAAAATTTGGGAAGGGGGACTCTCCACTGAGGCACGGAAGGAACAATATGAGGAGAAACATTAGAAATATAAACAGAAAGGGAATCCTGTAAGCGAGATAACCGGACAGAAAGTGGGAGACGATGAAGAGGAACAGGAGCTACAGGAGGAGGAAAAGTCAAAGCACGACAGAGGCGAGAGAAAGGAGGTTGTAAGGACCGTGCAAGATAGCGAAGACAGTAGCGATCACGGTGGTCCTGAAGAGAGAAAGTAAGTAAGTAAGTAATTATCAAAAGAAGGCACCAAACCGGGAAAGCTATGTAGCACCATCAAATGTGCGGAATAATCAGAGGGCGTTAAATATCACCAAGGATACCAATACGAGAACAAAAACGCATAAGACGAACAATATCAAAAGTATCCGAGTCACCAAGAATTCTACTGAGGGACAGGTGACCGCGATGGGCGGTCGGAAAGCAAGACACACGCTCGTCCCACAATGTCACACAATTCTGGCGTCTGGTAATAATTCTTAGTTCACAAAATATTTAATAATGTAAATGCTGTAAAGAAAGATAAAATAAGATACAAGTTACAAGACATGTTGCCAGCCAGGATGTTTAGCGGAAGTGAATATGTGGGAACTGTCTCCACGAACAGTCACAGCAAGACCACACATGTGTTACAGCATTGTACACAATATGTGGGAACTGTCTCCAGCAACAGTCACAGCAAGACCACACATGTGTTACAGCATTGTACACAATATGTGGGAACTGTCTCCAGCAACAGTCACAGCGAGACCACACATGTGTTACAGCATTGTACACAATATGTGGGAACTGTCTCCAGCAACAGTCACAGCGAGACCACACATGTGTTACAGCATTGTACACAATATGTGGGAACTGTCTCCAGCAACAGTCACAGCGAGACCACACATGTGTTACAGCATTGTACACAATATGTGGGAACTGTCTCCAGCAACAGTCACAGCGAGACCACACATGTGTTACAGCATTGTACACAATATGTGGGAACTGTCTCCAGCAACAGTCACAGCGAGACCACACATGTGTTACAGCATTGTACACAATATGTGGGAACTGTCTCCACGAACAGTCACAGCGAGACCACACATGTGTTACAGCATTGTACACAATATGTGGGAACTGTCTCCAGCAACAGTCACAGCAAGACCACACATGTGTTACAGCATTGTACACAATATGTGGGAACTGTCTCCAGCAACAGTCACAGCAAGACCACACATGTGTTACAGCATTGTACACAATATGTGGGAACTGTCTCCAGCAACAGTCACAGCGAGACCACACATGTGTTACAGCATTGTACACAATATGTGGGAACTGTCTCCAGCAACAGTCACAGCGAGACCACACATGTGTTACAGCATTGTACACAATATGTGGGAACTGTCTCCAGCAACAGTCACAGCGAGACCACACATGTGTTACAGCATTGTACACAATATGTGGGAACTGTCTCCACGAACAGTCACAGCGAGACAACTGAATCCCAATACTGTTGTCATTATGTGTGGTTAATATATCCAGCAAGAACTTTACTATGGATATAACACTTGCTCACTGAACAACCAACAAGCACACCTTTGTCCTGAACAACCAAAATGTACACCTAAGTCCTGAACAACCAACAAGTACACCTTAGTCCTGAACAACCAACAAGTTCACCTTTGTCCTGAACAACTAACAACTACACCTAAGTCCTGAACAACCAACAAGTACACCTTAGTCCTGAACAACCAACAAGTTCACCTTTGTCCTGAACAACTAACAACTACACCTAAGTCCTGAACAACCAACAAGTACACCTTAGTCCTGAACAACCAACAAGTTCACCTTTGTCCTGAACAACCAACAACTACACCTAAGTCCTGAACAACCAAAATGTACACCTTTGTCCTGAACAACCAATAAGTTCACCTTTGTCCTGAACAACCAACAACTACACCTAAGTCCTGAACAACCAAAATGTACACCTTTGTCCTGAACAACCAA
The DNA here is from genome assembly GCA_020271785.1 of Procambarus virginalis. Taxonomy (NCBI): domain Eukaryota; kingdom Metazoa; phylum Arthropoda; class Malacostraca; order Decapoda; family Cambaridae; genus Procambarus; species Procambarus virginalis. The sequence goes on from WNGS01162222.1 coordinate 60,792, forward strand.
AATGTACACCTTTGTCCTGAACAAACAACAAGTACAACAAAGTCCTGAACAACCAATCAAGTACACCTAAGTCCTGAACAACCAACAAGTACACCTTAGTCCTGAACAACCAACAAGTTCACCTTTGTCCTGAACAACCAACAACTACACCTAAGTCCTGAACACCCAATAAGTACACTTTAGTCCTGAACAACCAACAAGCATACTTTAGTCCTGAACAACCAACAAGTTCACCTTGTCCTGAACAACCAACAACTACACCTAAGTCCTGAACACCCAATAAGTACACTTTAGTCCTGAACAACCAACAAGCATACTTTAGTCCTGAACAACCAACAAGTACACCTTTGTCCTGAACAACCAATCAAGTACACATTAGTCCTGAACAACCAACAAGTACACCTTTGTCCTGAACAACCAAAATATACACCTTTGTCCTGAACAAATAACAAGTACACCTTTGTCCTGAACAACTAACAAGTATACATTAGTCTTGAACAACAAACAAGTACACCTTTGTCCTGAACAACCAACAAGTATACATTAGCCTTGAACAACCAACAAGTACACCTTTATCCTGAACAACCAACAATTACACCTTAGTCCTGAACAACCAAGAAGTACACCTTAGTCCTGAACAACCAAGAAGTACACATTAGTCCTGAACAACCAAGAAGTACACCTTAGTCCTGAACAACCAAGAAGTACACCTTAGTCCTGAACAACCAAGAAGTACACATTAGTCCTGAACAACCAAGAAGTACACATTAGTCCTGAACAACCAACAAGTACACATAAGTCCTGAACAACCAACAAGTACACATTAATCCTAAACAACCAACAATTACACCTTAGTCCTGAACAACCAAGAAGTACACATTAGTCCTGAACAACCAACAAGTACACATTAGTCCTGAACAACCAACAAGTACACATTAGTCCTGAACAACGAACAAGTACACATTAGTCCTGAACAACCAACAAGTACACATTAGTCCTGAACAACCAACAATTACACCTTAGTCCTGAACAACCAACAAGTACACATTAGTCCTGAACAACCAACAAGTACACATTAGTCCTGAACAACCTGCATGTACACCTTAGTCTTGAACAACTAACAAGTACACCTTAGTCCTGAACAACCTGCATGTACACCTTAGTCTTGAACAACTAACAAGTACACCTTAGTACTGAACAACCAACAAGTACACATTAGTCTTGAACAACCTGCATGTACACCTTAGTCTTGAACAACTAACAAGTACACCTTAGTCCTGAACAACCTGCATGTACACCTTAGTCTTGAACAACCAACAAGTACACCTTAGTACTGAACAACCTGCATGTACACCTTAGTACTGAACAACCAACAAGTACACCTTAGTCCTGAACAACCTGCATGTACACCTTAGTCTTGAACAACTAACAAGTACACCTTAGTACTGAACAACCAACAAGTACACATTAGTCCTGAACAACCTGCATGTACACCTTAGTCTTGAACAACCAACAAGTACACATTAGTCCTGAACAACCTGCATGTACACATTAGTCTTGAACAACTAACAAGTACACCTTAGTCTTGAACAACTAACAAGTACACCTTAGTACTGAACAACCAACAAGTACACCTTAGTACTGAACAACCAACAAGTACACATTAGTCTTGAACAACCAACAAGTACACATTAGTCTTGAACAACCAACAAATACATCTTAGTCCTGAACAACCAACAAATACATCTTAGTCCTGAACAAACAATCTACATCTTCTCCATCTTCCTCTTACTCATCCTTCCTGTCTCTCCGAA
>WNGS01162222.1:65105-67925 GCA_020271785.1 Procambarus virginalis
TTCTGAGCTGTGGCTGAGAGCACGGTCGACATAAGCGTTAACAACACTCCTCTTGTACCTGTCTGGGCAGTCACTGTTGGCATTTAGGCACATTCCTATGTTTGTTTCCTTAGTGTAGACTGCAGTGTAGAAACCTCCGCTCCTTTTCATGACTGTTACATCTAGAAAGGGTAGCTTCCCATCCTTCTCCATCTCGTAAGTGAAACGCAACACAGAATTCTGCTCAAACGCCTCTTTCAGTTCCTGCAGATATCTGACATCAGGTACCTGTGTAAAAATGTCGTCAACAGACCTGCAGTATATGGCCGGTTTCAAGTTCAAGTCGACTAAGACTTTTTTGTCGATAGTACCCATGTAGAAGTTCGCAAACAGGACACCTAGGGGAGAACCCATGGCGACCCCATCTACTTGCTTATACATGCGCCCATCCGGGCTCAAGAAGGGTGCCTCCTTAGTACAAGCTTGGAGTAGTTTCCTCAGGATATTTTCTGGTATGTCAAGAGGAGTACAGGCCGGATCACGATACACTCGGTCCATTATCATCCCGATTGTTTCATCCGATGAATTGGATGAAACAATCGGGATGATAATGGACCGAGTGTATCGTGATCCGGCCTGTACTCCTCTTGACATACCAGAAAATATCCTGAGGAAACTACTCCAAGCTTGTACCAGCAATATTACAGAGACAGGTAATATAAACAATGAGAGCAACAGTGAGACAGAGTGCATAAATGAAGGAACTGGGACGAAAGACGGAGATGGCTCCAGTAAGGAGGTAGACACGACAGACACAAGTATAAATACCTTGAAAGACGCAAAACCTGAACATATTTTCAAATTCTACGCTAAAGGAATATGCAAATATGGAAAATTAGGAGAAAAATGCAATTTTCTGCATCCTCGAAAATGCAGGAACCTGTTGGCGACGGGTACATGCCGTTTTGGAACAAGGTGTAGATACTTTCACCCTAAATTATGTCAATTTTCAATTAGGGGCAAAAAAATGCTACAATCTTCAGTGTCCGGAATTCCACGTGAGAGGTACACAGCGTTATAGACGGGAAGATCAATATAACACTACTGGAAATTTTTAGAGGAAGGCAGAAACAGAGTAGAAAATATAAGGGAGAGGTACAGTCAGATGGAGCCACTACAGGAGTACAGAGGGGAAGGGAGATACCCACAAGACTGGAAAACAAAGTATCAACAAGCACACAGGTACTACACCACACAACACCCGTCCTACTACCAACACTGGACGAATCACTTCCCAAACAACACACCCTGGACCTGGGTAGAGTGGGGGGAGAACTACCAAAGCCCACCAGAAGTGACACGCAATGTGGGAAATCACTCATATTTGCAAACATACAAGGCTTGAAACCAAAATCAAGAAATAAAGTTAAGTTCATAAATGGCCTCTTAATAGAATCGAACTCAATATTTGGAGCATTTGCAGAAACCCACACAAAAGACCACATGGATAGTGAAATCTGGATCCCGAATTATAATCTATATAGATGTGACAGAGTAACTAAGTCAAGTGGAGGAGTAGGTCTGTATATTAAAGAGGAGCTGGCATGCACAGAGCTCCTGAACTCGTCCAATGAGGTTGTAGAGATACTTGGAATCAAGGTAGAAAATATGAATCTACTTATTATTTAATATACAAACCTCCAGATGCAACAGTTGAGGAATTCACTGAACAGATCCACAAAATAGAGAATATCCTTGATAACCTAGCAAACCCAGTACCAGACATCATCTTCCTTGGAGACATCAATCTACCCAGTTTAAAATGGAGAATAGTAAACAATAACATTATAGCAGGAAGTCAACCTGGAAATAACCAACCACAGGTCAGAGAACTACTGAGATTCTGTGACAAATTCTCGCTCAGTCAGCAGATTACAGAACCAACTAGGAACGAAAACACGCTGGACTTGATATTCACGAACAATGAGGAGCTAATCAGAGACATTACTGTCTCAGACACTACGTACTCGGACCACAAGCTCATTGAAGTGCAAACTAACATTAATAACGGTAGTAGGCCCAAGAGAATCAACAAGCGAGAAGGGCTATTCAATAAATTCAATTTTAATAATAAAGGATAGACTGGGAGAAAATAAACAGGGAACTTACAAACATTCAATGGGAAAATGTCCTAAGAAATAAAAATCCTACACAAGGAATAGAAAAACTGACTTCTGAAGCATATGAAGTCTGTCTGAAACATGTTCCTTTGAGGAAAGCCAGAAAGAGGTCCAATGTAGAAAGAGAACGCAGACGACATTACAAAAGGAGGAAGAAATTAACGGAAATGCTTAAGCATACACGACTCTCCATACAAAGAAGAAATAATTTAAACAGGGAGATTGAAGAAATCGAACAGAGACTGAAGCATTCCTATCAGACTGAAGAAAGGCAACTAGAACAGAAAGCAATTCAAGAAATAAAGAAAACCCAAAATATTTCTTCACATATGCTAAATCAAAAGCGAAAACCACTGCCAGTATATTCGTATTAGTGAAGGTTCATACACTGAGGATGACAAAGAAATTAGTGAAATCCTAAAAAAGCAGTATGAAGACATGTTTAGCACTCCGATACTCAGCATGAAAGTGGAAGATTCGGACACTTTCTTTATGAATGATACTCAAACACCTGTAAATATAACTGATATCAGCACGAGCGTGGCAGATTTTGAAAGAGAAATTGACAATATGCCCATGCACTCAGCCCCGGGTCCAGACTCATGGAATTCAATATTTATAAAGAAATGCAAAGTGCCAGTAGCACAGCGCTCAGTATGTG
>WNGS01162223.1:7702-29100 GCA_020271785.1 Procambarus virginalis
CGGGGAGCCGACGGGGCTCCCCCCAGAAAAAAATATTATTTTTTTTCTCATAATCCTGTTAATTTGTGTTCCCCTAATCCTGGGGAAAAATAATAAAAAATCGTAAGTGGCATATTTTGGCTGCAATAGGGTGTGGAAGTCTGTCAAAAAAGAGGCGTTGACAGAGCAAGCGTCGGAGGCGGCCTGCTCCGCCCCCAGTTGTCAGGTGGGAGTTGCCACAAATATATTATTACCTAATTATTTCAATGTCTCTGATTGATTTTTTCTTAGTTTTTTGCAGTAATATTATTCAATAGTGTGTAGTGTGATATATTTATATAATAAAATGTGTGAATCATCGCTGTACTCAAAATAATGGTGTGCATATTATTGATTCAATTATGTTCATAAAACAATAAATAAATACTTATGCAGTTATTACATTATAAACACAGGTTATATATAAGTATCTGCATGTTTTGTTCACCATAATGAACCATTAAGTTGATATTGTGAGTCAAAAAGGAGAGAAAAAGGCCACCACACACCAGCCAGCCAGCCACTTGCCACCACTCCCTCCGTCAATGCCACCTCACTTGCCAACATCCTCCTCCCATCATAATGTTTTTGCTTTAATTCACTATATACAGATGTTATATATGTAAGTATCTGAATTGTTTGCTCACCATAGCGAACCACTAAGCTGGTATAGTAAGTGCAAACAGCAACAGGTGGCTACACAAATTGAAATTCAAAAGGTGACACTCCTAGGGTCAACACTTGCATCAGAGGAGCTCCAGCATATTTCAACAATCCTAAGTATTGTAGGACAGGTTGATGATAGTGAGTGGTGTCCCAGAGAACATAAAGGTATAGTGCTTTTGAAAAATAGGGGAGATAACAGGAATGTGCCAAGGGAAGTGAAAAATTGAATGAGAAAAAGTTGCCCTAGTGTTTCCAGTGCAGAGAAGAACATTCAAGATGGCCGCCAGCAAGAGGAAATACAAAACGGAGCTTGATTTTGCGGGATTCAATGAAGAAAGCATTGTTATAACCCTCAAATCGCGCATATCATATATAAATGATATCAGTGACAAAACCGAAACCGCGCACATCATTTATAAATGATTTCGTGTCTAGCGGTATAATTTAAACGCCCCGCCTGGGATAGGGGCAGCTATAGTACAGCCACGACTGATAGTTGCCAGAAGCCACCTAGAAAAAAAATCCAGCCCAACATTCTTGGGTGTGAGAGCGTCAGTTTTCAGCCAGCCACCAAGGCTGGCGCACGCAGCACGAGCTCACAGCACAGCTGTTCAGCTTGTGACCACAGCATCGCCTACAAATGCCATAATATAAATGATACCGCTATTATTTGGCAGTGATAGTATTACTGAAGACCCCTGACTTTGATAAAACTGACCAGGATTCTGATAACAGCGTGATTGTGGTGATATTTATCGCTGTGCTCGATGGAGGGAGGAGTACGGCTGTAGAGGGAGGGTTGTGGGCGTCGTCTTCTGACTGTGTGTGGCCACCATTTATTGACTGCACTCACCATACCAGCTTAGTGGTTCGCTATGGTGAACACAAATGAGGATACTTATATATAACATGCATATAGTGTGAGATAACAGCGAGAGGAGTAGGTTGGGAGCCGCCATTTTGGTGAAGGAGGAGCGTCGTCTGCACGACTTGGCACGTTGTTTACTGATGGCTACTATGCTCTTTGGGCACCATACCAGCTTATTTGTACAAGTATGGTGAATAAATCAGGTAGATACTTGTATATAATGTGTGTATATAGCGTAATAACACCACAACCAATATTGTTGGAGGAGAAATATTAGTGCGTGTGGCCTTGAGGGCAGCCGCCGATCAGCTGACTGTGTGAGTAGCTACGTCTTTGTGGCTTTACTCACCATACAAGCTTAGATGTACAGTTATGGTGAACAAAACATGTAAATGCGTATATAAAACGTCTGTGTATAGTGAATAAATGCAAAAACAGTATTGTGGGAGGTAAATGAGGGTGAGTGAGATGGTGTTGAGGGAGGGAGTGGCAGTGAGTGGCACGCTGGTGTTTGGCGGCCACTCCTCGTTGCTTTTTGACTCACAAAACCAACTTAGTAGTTCGTTATGGTGAACAAACATGCAGATACTTATATATAACCTGTGTATATAGTGTAACAACAGCAAAACTATTTGTTTATTGTTTTATGAACATAATAATAGAATCACTTATATGCACACCATAATTTTGAGTACAGCGATGGTTCACACATTTTATAATATAAATATACCACAATTCACTGTATGGAATAATATTACTGCAAAAAACTAAGAAAAAATCAATCAGAGACATTGAAATAATTAGGTAATAATATATTTGTGGCAACTGCCGTCTGACAGCTCGGGCGGAGCAGACCTCGTCTGGCGAAAGCTCTGCCAACGCCCCTTTTTTGCCACACTTCCCTACCCTATTGCGGCTAAAATATGCCACCTACGATTTTGTTGTTATTTTTTCTGTGATCAGGGAACAAAAATAAACACTTCTATAAGACGAAAGAATTTTTTGGATTTTTTTTTTGTTGCGCCTGTGGGTGTGAATTCCATTTGGGCCCCTAGCGGTTTGAGGGTTAAGCAGTCTACACAACAAGTTAGTAAAAGTAGATACTATAGTGAACTCTCATGTAGAAATAATTAGTAAATTGAAAGAAAGTAATGACATTTGTGTAGCAAAGTTTTATGTCTTGAGGGTTTAGTGAAAGACTTGTGAAAGGATAAGAATTAATTGGAAACAATTGCAAAGCCATGGAAGAAGAAAATAAACTCTTAAAAATAGCTTTGGAAGAAGTTAAAGTAAATTTAAACATAAATGACTACAATAGGTTAGGTAAGGAAATTCAACAGGAGAAACAGCTTTTGTCAGTACAGATGGAGGAAGTTACACAGGGAATAGAACTGTGCAAGAAAGATATGCAACTCACCTATGCACAAGTGGCCAAGGAGAAGGAAAAAATAGAAGAAGCAGTAAAGGAAGCCAAACACTGCAGCAACCAGAATAAAACAAACATTAGGCAGGAAGTGAAAAAAGGAATTGGGATCTAACCCAAAGTTGGTGCAAAACACAATTGATCAGAGCAAATCCCTGATAATTTTTAGTTGCAAAGAAAAGGAGATAACATCTAGGTCAGAAAGAGCTGTAGAAGAAGCGAAAGTAGTAGATAAAATTGTTGGCCTCGTGAAAGGTCTTACTACCATAAAGAATGTGTGCGACTACAGGCAAATAGGCAGATACGTAAAAGCGAAAGATCGACCTTTGAGGATCACCCTAAACGGTGCCAAACAGATGGAAGAAGTACTAAGGAATGCTAGAAAATTACAAAGTGATGAGGATGGGAAAGTGTGGCCATTAAGACGAGATCTTTCAAAAGAAGACAGAGAGAAGCTGAAATTGAACCTCGCCGAGGCAAAAACGTTTAAATGAGAGCAGGAATGAAGAAGAAATCAATTCTTTTTTCTAGAAAGTGATAAGGTTAGGCAGACCAATAAAGTTTTACATAAAGGCAAATCAACAAAATCATTAGAGAGAGGGGGAGTGAAGAATAAGGAGAGGGGGAACAAGTTCCTGAAGATTGCATACACCAACATGGAGTGAGATCGAAGATACTGGAGTTAAGTGATGTAATACAGCTGCAGACACCAGACATTGTTGCACTCACGGAGACAAAACTTGAAGATGTTATTTTAAATGAGGTCACATTCCCAAGGGACTACTGCTGGAAATAACCAACAGTTTTATACATCATTGTATTTATACAACCTTTGAATTAATCAAAGTATTTACTAAAATTACTAACTTATAGATTTAATCATTATCATGATTTATTCATTGCCAAATTCTTCCTAGTACGTGAGGAACAACAGGCAGCAACATGAATTTTCTCCACATTTAGTTGAATTTATAACAAGAGTCCAGTTTATCATTTCATTTACTAAAAATAGTTAAGTTTGATTTCGTAGTATACTATTACTTACTGGAACTCTCTTATTTAATTAACATTCAACATTCTAGAGGAAATTACTTTGATGTAAATGATTTTACTTTAATTTCCTCGATTGGCTGCACAACTTTTAGTAAGTCAATTTATGTTACAAGAAATTCTAATTTATCACAGAAGAATTTAATGTGATATTAATACTTGTTATTACCTCTTCCTTCCTTAGTCAATTGCGATAAATACATATTCATTTACGCTCGAAAGCCGCGCATGCGCAATAAGGAGCAGGAGGAAGAAGGGAGAGCGTCACTTGACTCGAGACGAGAGCACGGACGCCATTAAGAGCGTGCAGCAGAGTTGTGCTTGACCTATTATTTTCGCTCCCACGATCAATTGAGCGGTGCCACGTCATCTGGCACAACACAGCCGTGTCATAGACTATCATACGAGCATCTCCAGAGTCAACGTCTTTCAAGCAGCAGCTGGAGGACGAAGAGTTGCTCAAGTCTTCACATCAACGACACGAGGCTCGGCTGCTAAGTTTACCCTTTTTGTTATTATGTGGCCACTATTAACATTTAGGCTAGCAGTCGTTAGGCCGAATGCAAACCAACAAAAGCTAGTACGTGTCCTAATTAAATTTACCATCTAATCAGATGATTATCAGTTTATTTCTATAATACAAATTGTTAAGACATTAGCTGATAATTTAATACCGTCATCCTCATGATTTAGGATGTAAATGTAATTACCAATTGTGTAGAAGATATCTACAATGTAATTGCCTTTCAGTACTAAGGCGACTTCAACCGAGGTGCTAGGCTTCCCCACCGTTCTGTGCAACAATTTGCCCTATGCAACACGTCGTCGGTGGAGTGTAGCAACCGATTACACCTCACTAGCTCCACAGCTTTTGTGAAATATATGATAAAGGCACAAACAAATTTATACCAAAACAGAGATGCAGAACTAGGAAACAGGATTGGTTCAATAGGAATTGCGAGAGGGCCAGAGACCAAAAGACACAAAAATGGAATCAATACAGGAAGAGGCCAAACCCCCAAACATACAAACGATACAAAGATGCAAGAAACAACTACACAGCAGTGAGGAGAGAGGCAGAAAGAAATTTTGAAAAAGGGATTGCAGACAATGTAAAACAGAACCAGGTCTATTCTACAAATTCATAAACAACAAATTGCAGGTAAAGGATAATATTCAGAGGTTGATAATGGGAAATAGATTCACGGAAAATGAAAAGGAAATGTGTGAAACACTAAACGAAAAGTTCCAAAGTGTGTTTGTACAAAATGAAATCTTTAGGGAACCAGACACAATAAGAATTCCAGAGAACAACATAGAGCACATAGAGGTGACTAGAGACGAAGTGGAAAAAATGCTCAAGGAGCTAAGTAAGAACAAGGCAGTTGGTCCAGATGGAGTTTCACCATGGGTTCTGAGAGAGTGTGCACCTGAGCTCAGCATTCCACTTCAGCTGATTTTTCAGGCATCCCTGTTTACAGGAGTTGTAGCTGATGTGTGGAAAAAGGCTAACATAGTTCCAATCTACAAAAGTGGAAGCAGGGAAGACCCCCTTAATTATAGACCTGTATCATTGACAAGTGTAATAGTCAAAATATTGGAAAAAATAATTAAAACTAAATGGGTAGAACACCTGGAGAGAAATGATATAATATCAGACCGACAGTATGGTTTTCGATCTGGAAGATCCTGTGTAACGAACTTACTCAGTTTTTATGATCGAGCAACAGAGATTTTACAGGAAAGAGATGGTTGGGTTGACTGCATCTATCTGGACCTAAAAAAGGCTTTCGACAGAGTTCCCCATAAGAGGTTGTTCTGGAAACTGGAACATATTGGAGGGGTGACGGGTAAGCTACTAACATGGATGAAAAATTTCCTAACTGACAGAAAAATGAGGGCCGTAATCAGAGGCAAGGTATCGGATTGGAGGAATGTCACGAGTGGAGTACCACAGGGTTCAGTTCTTGCACCGGTAATGTTCATTGTCTACATAAACGATCTACCAGAGGGATTACAGAATTACATGAACATGTTTGCTGATGATGCTAAGTTAATAGGGAAGATAAGAAACCTAGATGATTGTCATGCCCTTCAAGAAGACCTGGACAAAATAAGTATTTGGAGCAACACTTGGCAAATGGAATTTAATGTGAATAAATGCCATGTTATGGAATGTGGAATTGGTGAACATAGACCCCACACAACCTATAAATTATGTGAGAAATCTTTAAAGAATTCTGATAAAGAAAGGGATCTGGGGTGGTTTTAGATAGAAAACTGTCACCTGAGGACCACATCAAGAACATTGTGCGAGGAGCCTATGCTACACTTTCTAACCTAAGAATTGCTTTAAAATACATGGATGGAGAAATACTAAAGAAATTGTTCACGACTTTTATTAGACCAAAGCTGGAATATGCAGCGGTTGTATGGTGCCCTTATCTTAAGAAGCACATCAACAAACTGGAAAAGGTGCAACGACATGCCACTAAGTGGCTCCCAGAAATGAAGGACAAGAGCTATGAGGAGAGGTTAGAGGCATTAAATATGCAAAAACTAGAAGATAGAAGAAAAAGAGGCGATATGATCACTACGTACAAAATAGTAACAGGAATTGATAAAATCGACAGGGAAGATTTCCTGAGACCTGGAACTTCAAGAACAAGAGGTCATAGATTTAAACTAGCTAAACACAGATGCCGAAGAAACGTAAGAAAATTCACCTTCGCAAATAGAGTGGTAGACGGTTGGAACAAGTTAAGTGAGAAGGTGGTGGAGGCCAAAACCGTCAGTAGTTTCAAAGCGTTATATGACAAAGAGTGCTGGGAAGACGGGACACCACGAGCGTAGCTCTCATCCTGTAACTACACTTAGGTAATTACAGCTAAGCTGTCCATTTTTCCATCAGTAGCAATAACTCCATAGTTACAGTAGTGATCTCCTAAAGAGATCAATTATACTAACCCTTTGATTTACTGATGCTGTTCAACATTTCAGTAGTATATTGAGGTGTATTTACCTCCATCAATATTATATTCTACATTTATTGATTTTCACATTTGATTTACTCTGGTGAAGAACCAGCACCAGAATAATGCTAGGGATGTATTAATCTTTTAGCATGTAACCCCCCAATTTTGTGTAGTTAATTTGACTCCATTCATATAAGTATTACAGTTTTACCAAGATCCATAGGACACTAGTTCCTAGGATTAGTTTTTCCATTGTCTCTTTGTTTTCCACTTTTTCTCAAAAAGTGGTGGTCCTTCATAGCTATCGAAGTATATATATATATATTCATTTAATTATTAGTTACTGGGTCTCAGAGCCCAAAACAAGTTATTAGTTATTGGAGTCAGGTTTTCCCACAAAATTTTGGTCCTTCGAACTTAGATAGCTGAAAATCAAGCTATCCTCAACCATATAATTAACTATTTACTAACACCAATTAGTGTGTTAATATTATTAGGCTATTTACCAGTATATTTCATTATTTACGGCTGTCAGCAGACTGCCCATATTATAGCCTAAAACTCATTTATTATTATCAACATTTCTATTAATACTTATGCATAAAGTAACCTTAGTGTTATATATTTATAAATTTTCACTTGTGTTTCTAAGCACGAACATATATATCCAAACAAAAAATCCCCAAAACATAGCACCATACATCTATATTACTGCACCATTGCATTTATGCCAACCTTTGATGAGGTAGGATATTTAGACTGTAATTGTACTAATGTTTGTACAAATGCAGCCTAAATCATTTAATCATTCCTAGGTTATTAACGAGTACTGTACTAGACAGTACTGGTGTACATACATATTATTTAGATTGCGCTGACCCTGATTTGGGGTGGGATTACCAAAACTCCTTTTGTGCTTTTAACATATTATTTTGTGTATTATTTTTTTTTGAGTACTGCCGAATGTTCACTGTTGGATCGAATGGTGATAATTGATGAGCTAACCGGACGAAATCCAATAGTGGCATTTGAATGCTACTCAAAAATATTAGCTATCTATTGTTAGGTAGGCAAATTAACCTCTAAACGAGGTATTATAGCCTGTTCAAATACATTAGGCTATTATATTAGTATTGAGCTCCATTAAATGAGCCAATATCCCAGTTACATCAGTAACAACTATTTACTATCAGACCAGCCCTTACCCAGCAAGATGGAAACGGCTGACAAAATGAAAAGGACCCTTACCGGTCTAAAAGGTCACTTGACCCGACAGATTACCAAGTGTCAAAATCTGTCACAACAGTCACCTGTTGACTACATTGAATTAGAAGACTTACTTCAAGTTGCTGAAAGTAAATTCGAGCATATTAAACAGCATATGAATCTGTACTTGACAGAACTTTACCAAACCTCAATAAGTGAAACTGAACTTGAGGACATTGTAAATGATTTAGCCCAGTACGAAGATGATGTACAGGCTAAACTTCAACCCTTCAAAAGGCAAATTGCTAAAAACAAATTAACAACAGCCTCTACTGCACATCCAGATCCTGATGTCAAATTACCTCAGATCAATATACCCACATTCTTTGGTAACGAGAATGAGAGTTGGGATGATTTCTGGAGTAAATTCGCGGATGCAGTAGACTCTAAAACTAACATCCCTCAAACAACTAAGTTCACTTATTTACAAGGCTTGTTACGAAATGAAGCCTTGAAGGTAATCTCTAACATAACACTGACCAGTGATGGTTACGACCTAGCTGTTCAATTGCTTAACCCTTAAAGTGCGCATCACATCATATGACGTGCTAGGCGTTTTACCAGTCAACTGCTCTTCACGTCATATGATGTGTTGGAGTACTACGCAAGATTTAAACGGCCCGCGGATACACGGGGTTCACCACACCTTCATCAGGGCTCTTGTAAACAGACGCCATTTTTAAAAAAAATCGTGGGCCAAACTCCCGGGTGTTAGGGGCCTCAGTATCGCGTAAGCTACCAAGCCTGACGCACGCAGCATGAGCTCACAGCACTGCTGTTCAGCTTGTGACCACAGCATCGCCTAAAAATGCCAAAATATACTTGTTCATGCTATTATGTAGCGATGATATTATTACAGAGGACCCCTGACTGTGATAAAAGTGACCAGGGTTCTGATAATAGCAGGATTGCGATGATATTTAGCGCTGTGCGCCATGGAGGGAGGAGTAATGCTGTGGGAGGGAGGGTGGTGGCGATGTTTTCTGACTGTGTGTGGCCACCTTTTATTGACTGCACTCAGCATACCAGCTTAGTGGTTCGCTATAGTGAACACAAATGTAGATACTTATATATAACGTGTGTATAGAGAGTATAAACAGCAAGAGAAGGTTTGGAGCCGCCATTTTGGTGAGGGCGGTGGCGTCGTCTGCACGACGCCACCGTGCAGACGACGGTATTGTTTACTGGATACCACGATCGTCTTTGGGCACCATACCAGTTTATTTGTACAAGTATGGTGAATAAAACAGGTAGATATTTATTTATAATGTGTGTATATAGCGTAATAACATCACACAGTATTGTTGGAGGAGAAATATTAGTGTGTGTGGCCTTGAGGGAGGCAGCCATCAGCTGACTGTGTTAGGTCCTATGTCTTTGTGCATTTACTCACCATACAAGCTTAGATGTACAGTTATGGTGAACAAAACATGTAGATACTTATATATACCATCTGTATATAGTGAATTATAGCAAAAACAGTATTGTGGGAGGAGAATGTGGGCGAGTCAGATGACTGGAGGGAGGGCGGGAGTGGCTGGCTGGTACACGGCGGTCACTCCTCGTTACTTTTTGACTCATAATAGCTACTTAGTGGTTCGTTATAGTGAACAAAACATGCAGATACTTATATATAACCTGTGCTTATAGTGTAATAACCGACAAAGTATTTGTTCACTGATTGATGAACATAACTGAATCAACAATATGCACACCATATTTTTGAGTACAGCAATGATTCACTCATTTTATTATATAAATATATCAAACTACACACTATTGAATAATATTACAGCAAAAAAACTATGAAACATCAATCAGAGACATTGAAATAATTAGGTAATTATCTCTTTGTGGCAACTCTGGCCTGACAGCTGGCGAGCAACAGACCGCCTGGGACGCATGCTGAGTCAGCGCCTATAATTTGCCAGACTTCCCCGCCCTATAGCGGGCAATATATGGCACTTACGATTTTTTTATTATTTTTCCCGTGATCAGTGAACACAAATTAACAGGTTAGGAAGAAAAAATAATTTTTTTTTTCAAAATGCGCCTGTGCGGATAGCAGGATATTAGACCCCGAGCATGTTAAGGGTTAAGAGCAACTACGATAACAAGGAAAGAACTATTACTATCTTAGTCCAAAAATTGCTGGATTTACCATCTGCTAATAATTCTACAGATTCTCTCCAAACTTTCAGACTAGAGCTAGAGTCTTTACTCAAGGCCTTAAGCCTTAAAGTCCAAATTCAGACTGCTGAATGGATGACAAAGGTAGTTGTAAGGCGCAAATTACCGAGAGAGACTTTAGATAAATTGTGTACTATGTACAATAAAACCTCTCTGTCCATGAATGAAATTACAGAAGGTTTACATACCCTAGTCGAAAGACAAAGAGCTAACCAAGATGGGAAGAGTGTTTCAAACTTCTCTACTAACTCTCATCATAAACCCCAACGTACTGCAACTACTGTAGTAAAACCAGATCTCAATAAATCATCTCCGAAATGGAAATCTGGAAATGTAGGTACATACACAGTGAACCCTATAAAACCCGTAGTGAGCACCACTCCTACGACTTCTCCTACAGTGAAGAAGTGTTTGTTCTGCAATAATGAACATCTTACTTATAAGTGTAGTACTTATCCAGACCATAACACCCGAATTCATCGTTTGCAAGAATTACACAGATGCACAAGGTGCACGGGTCCTCATGACCCCAATAGCTGTACTGTCTCCTTACGTATGTGCAACAAGTGCCACAAGGGTAGACACCATTATTCCTTGTGTGGTAGTGATCAATCAAGATCAACCAATCCTCATAAGACTACAAATTCTACTTCTGTACAGTATTGCAAAGTGCATCAAGACATAAGTGTACTTGCAACAGAGTCGACTAACACAACTACGTTACCAACAGCTCAATTAAAACTGATCCATAAGGGATCCAAGATTTCCACTCGTGGTCTCTTTGACCAAGGTTCGCAGAAAACCTTTATTTCTCAACAGCTAGTTGATCAGTTGAAACTGAAGCCTATTGCTCGAGTGAATTTGAATATCTCTGGATTCCTAACCAATAGTGGCCCTCGTGACTACCAGGTTGTTAAAGTCTTGGTACGTTTAGGAGGCTGCACCAGCCCAATTCAAGCCATAGTCGTTGACAAGATCCCCTCAGATTTACATGTTACAGGTCTTGCTCAAACAGTCAAATTTCTTAAACGCAGCGGTATTAGGCTAGCAGATCATAAAATAAATACAGACTGTCTCAACGATGTAGGTATTCTTATTGGAGCTGACTTTTATTATAGATTTATTACTGGATGCACCAGGCAACGAGGTGTAAACTTGTTGCTGTCAGCTGGGGGTAAACTACTCACAGGACCGGTGTTGATCCAACAACATTCTAAATCTACTAGTAATCAACCAACTAATTCAATAGTTGCATGACTAGGCCTAGAGCAGTCACCACTACATGTCAGAGACGAAACCGAGGATGATGAGTCCAATCCCCCTGTTCATAAATTATGGGATTTGGACACCTTAGGCATAGTCCCTGATCAACCCAGTCCAGATGACACATGGACGTATCAACAATATCTTGATACTGTGATTTTCCAAGATAATCAATATTGGGTGAGACTCCCATGGAAGCTGAACCACCCACAGCTTCCAGTAAATTATTTCATGGCCTCAACCCAATTAAATTCTCAATTAGCTAGGCTACGGAAGCAACCAGATAAATTGCAACTGTATCATGCTTTAATACAGCAACAACTTGCTAACAAATTTATAGAAGTTGTTGAAGAAGACAACCATAAGACAGGCCATTATTTGCCACATCATGCTGTCCTGAAAGATTCAGTTACAACACCAATCAGGATTGTATTTAATTGTAGTGCCAAATTAAAGGCAGACAGCGTGTCACTAAATGATTGTCTACAAACTGGACCTAGCCTAACCCAAAGACTACAAGATGTCTTATTACGATTTCGCTCTGGTGTTTTTGCCTATACGGCCGACATTAGTAAGGCCTTTTTAAGAGTAGGCTTACAAGAGACGGATCGTAATTTACTAAATTTCTATGGGTGAAAGATCCACAGGATCCTAATAGCAAAATCATTACTTATAGATTTGCCTCAGTACTGTTCGGAGCGACATCTTCACCATTCTTACTCCAGGCTACTCTGGATACACATCTCAAGAAGTCTAATAGCCCCTACAAGACTGAGATTAGCAACAATTTATATGTTGACAATTTTCAAGGAACCACTAATGATGAGAATAAACTAGTGGAAATCTACCATGAGGCTAATCGTGAACTTTGGGAGCTAACATGCCCCTACAGTCGTGGGCCTCCAATAATAAACAACTCAACCAAATAATCGAGGAAGAATTCCCTGATTATAAGGTACCTCATAATTGAAAGTCTTAGGTATGGAGTGGAATACTTCCACAGACAAATTGAATATCAAGTCAGTGGAGATCAAACAATCACCTCTAACCATGAGAAAACTACTCTCCCATGTCAGCAAGCCATTTGACCCTTTAGGCCTACTCAGTCCTATACTAATTAAGGGTAAACTCCTTATGCAGGAGTGCTGGCAAAGGAATTTGAGGTGGGATGAAACGTTGCCGGAGGATCTCCAAGAAAAATGGCAGCAGTTGATTCCTGATTACAACAAACTTAGTATTCTACAGTTTCCTCGAAATACCTTAGGACTAAATTCACCCACAAATTTACATGTATTCTGCGATGCTTCAGGCAAAGCGTATGGCTCAGTAGCCTATCTAGTTAATACTCAACAATCATTTTTGCTTACATCTAAGGCAAGGGTAGCCCCGATTAAAAGGAGGTCACTACCCCAAATGGAATTAACTGCCTTATTAGTAGGTGTAAGACTGGCCCATTGCCTGATCAAAACCCTCAGTAATGTTCACCTTGGTGAAATAGTAGTGTGGTCGGACAATGAAGCAGTATTGCAGTGGGTAAAAAATGACAACAACAAAACTCCCTATGTCAGCAATCGAGTAAGGGAAATTCGTGAATTGTCTGCTGGTTATAAATTAAGACATGTCCCAACCAAGGACAATCCAGCTGACTATTTATCCAGAGGTTTGACTTTAAAGCAATTAGTTAAAACCGAGATGTGGTTTAATGGACCCCAATGGCTAGTTAGTGGTCAGTGGCCCCAACAGAAGCCGCAAGTCATTGTGACCAATATCACTACCCCTGTTGTGGATCCAGAACCCCTCGAATTTTAGCTATCAATCCTCATCGCTATTCCAGTTTAAGCAAATTACTAAGAGTTACAGAAATGGTATTTGATTTCATCAACAAGATGGGGATCAAGTATCGATTTCCTAGTTCCATCAAATATTGGGTCAAACAAGCTCAACAAGAGACTTATGGGAAGGAATATGAACATCTCCCAGAAAGGTTGAGTAAGTCTCTGGGCATTTGGCTTGACTCAGACAACTATAACATTTTGAGATGCGGCGGACGTCTGCTTCATGCAGAAATAAATTTAGATACGAAGAATCCTATACTTCTTCCACGTCACCACATCATTACTAAACTCATAGTTTTACATTACCATGAGCATAATACATTGCATGGTGGAGTATTAGATACTCTTACTGAAATCAGACAACGTTTTTGGCTTCCCCAAGGTCGCCAAACTGTTAAATCTTTAATCAAGTCTTGTATAATCTGCAAGAGATATGATGCTCGAGTGTGTCCTTATCCAGGTCCACCGCCCCTACCTAAGGAGCGAGTCGTTCACCTTCGTCCCTTTGAAACCACAGGTGTCGACTATACAGGAGCACTAATTTTAACAGGCACACCGGACAAGATTCCAGTGAAAGCCTACATTTGCCTTTTCACGTGTGCTACCACACGCGGAGTACATTTAGAAGTCACTTCTGACATGAGTGCAGAAGCCTTTCTGCAAGCCTTTCGCAGATTTGCTGCACGAAGATCTTGCCCAAAATTAATGATCTCGGATAATGGATCTAACTTCGTGGCAGGAGAAGCTTGCTTACAAGAAATATGGAACCATCCAGAAGTACACTCTGTGCTCAAACAGAGACAATGCTATTGGAAATTTATTCCTCCAAGAGCACCATGGCATGGCGGTTTTTACGAAAGAATGGTGGGAACTGTTAAGAAATGCCTAAGAAAAACCTTACACAGGCAGAAAATTAATCTCACCGAGTTACAGACCCTTGTCGTGGAAATTGAAGCACGAGTCAACAACAGACCTCTAACCTACTTAACAGAAGATTTCTCCAAAGAGAACCCCTAAGCCCCTCTCATTTGATTCATGGTGGTCTTCTGAGCCCTCTAATATCTCTAGGAGACGAGGATCCAGCTGACCCTTCGTGTGTCAAAGCAAGTGACTTGGTGGAGAGTTATAGACACCTTTCAAGAGTAATAGAGAAGTGGAATGAGGTCTGGACACGTGAATATTTAACTGCTTTAAGAGAATATCATTATGGAGCTGCAAGCCCATACAATAAAGTTCAACTTAAACCAGGTGATCTTGTCCTAGTAGACAGTGATGGACCCAGGTCAGATTGGCCTATAGGTAAAATTGTTGATATCCATCCTGACCGCCATGGTGTATTACGAATTGTTAAAGTTCAGTGTCGAGGCACTACTACCTTGAAAACACTAGAGAAATTAGTACCTTTAGAGTTAGCAGAACACGAGTGTTCTACAGATATACCTGTAACCCAAGTTTCAGAGAACAATGATTCTACTCAACCGAGCACAAGACCATCAAGAGTCGCTGCTCAGAACTGCAAACAGAAACTTAAACAATATTTTGATTCTATTCAAGAGTAGATAACTTATCATTTAAACTTGAGGTGACCATACTGATGCAGTGATGAGTTGATGTCCAGTAATTAGTTACGAGTCATAGTGACCTTGGACAGTAGCCTCACTGTATTGATGAGGTCTCCTTAATCTTAAATGATCCAATATTCATAATTTATTTGTTAATATCCTTCTGTATCTTACAAAGGAATTATTCAATAATTTTCAATGTTTATTTACGTCCCCATGTTGACTTAGTCATCTACCACAGATTCGGGACATTCGTTAGGTACGTACTAACCTACTAACCCATGAATATAACTTCAGGATAGAGAAACAGGTGTACGTTAGTACTAATACCTGAACTACGACCCGAGTTTTCTCTCCCCGGAGTTATGTTGGAAATAACCAACAGTTTTATACATCATTGTATTTATACAACCTTTGAATTAACCAAAGTAGTTACTAAAATTACTAACTTATAGATTTAATCATTATCATGATTTATTCATTGCCAAATTCTTCCTAGTACGTGAGGAACAACAGGCAGCAACATGAATTTTCTCCACATTTAGTTGGATTTATAACAAGAGTCCAGTTTATCATTTCATTTACTAAAATAGTTAAGTTTGATTTCGTAGTATACTATTACTTACTGGAGCTCCCTTATTTAACTAACATTTAAACATTCTAGAGGAAATTACTTTGATGCAAATGATTTTACTTTAATTTCCTCGATTGGCTGCACAACTTTTAGTAAGCCAATTATGTTACTAGAACTTCTATTTTATCACAGAAGAATTTAATGTGATATTAATACTTGTTATTACCTCTTCCTTCCTTAGTCAATTGCGATAAATACATATTCATTTACGCTCGAAAGCCGCGCATGCGCAATAAGGAGCAGGAGGAAGAGAGGGAGAGCGTCACTTGACGGAGACGAGAGCACGGACGCCATTAAGAGCGTGTAGCAGAGTTGTGCTTGACCTATTATTTCGCTCCCACGATCAGTTGAGCGGTGCCACGTTATCTGGCACAACATAGCCGTGTCATAGACTATATACGAGCATCTCCAGAGTCAACGTCTTTCAAGCAGCAGCTGGAGGACGAAGAGTTGCTCAAGTCTTCACATCAACGACACGAGGCTCGGCCGCTAAGTTTACCCTTTTTGTTATTATGTGGCCACTATTAACATTTAGGCTAGCAGTCGTTAGGCCGAATGCAAACCAACAAAAGCTAGTACGTGTCTAATTAAATTTACCATCTAATTAGATGATTATCAGTTTTTCTATGATACAAATTGTTCAGACATTAGCTGATAATTTACTACCGTCATCCTCATGATTTAGGATGTAAATGTAATTACCTATTGTGTAGAAGATATCTACAATGTAATTGCCTTTCAGTACCAAGGCGACTTCAACCGAGGTGCTAGGCTTCCCACCGTTCTGTGCAACAATTTGCCCTATGCAACACGTCGTCGGTGGAGTGTAGCAACCGATTACACTCACTAGCTCACAGCTAAGCTGTCCATTTTTCCATCAGTAGCAATAACTCCATAGTTACAGTAGTGATCTCCTAAAGAGATCAATATACTAACCCTTGATTTACTGATGCTGTTCAACATTTCAGTAGTATATTGAGGTGCATTTACCTCCATCAATATTATATTCTACATTTATGACTTTCACATTTGTTACTCTGGTGAAGAACCAGCACCAGAATAATGCTAGGGATGTATTAATCTTTTAGCATGTAAACCCCCAATTTTGTGTAGTTAATTTGACTCCATTCATATAAGCATTACAGTTTTACCAAGATCCATAGGACACTAGTTCCTAGGATCAGTTTCCATTGTCTCTTTGTTTTCCACTTTTTCTCAAAAAGTGGTGGTCCTCATAGCTATCGAAGTTATATATAATATTTATTTAATTATTAGTACTGGGTCTCAGAGCCAAAAACAAGTTATTAGTTATGGAGTCAGGTTTTCGTGTACCGGTAACCCATTATTAGAACTGTTTAATGCCAGTTATGTCACTGGGCAGTTGCCAGTATCATGGACCACCAGTCTTACGGTACCTGTACCGAAGCCTGGCCAACCTGATGCTTTCCGTCCCATCTCACTGACCAGTTGCACGTGCAAAACCTTTGAGAGAATGGTGCTTAATTTTTTTTTTTTTTTTTTTTTTTTTTTTTTTTTAAGATATATACAAGAGTTGTTACATTCTTGTACAGCCACTAGTACGCGTAGCGTTTCGGGCAGGTCCCTGGAATACGATCCCCGCCGCGAAGAATCGTTTTTTCATCCAAGTACACATTTTACTGTTGCGTTAAACAGAGGCTACAGTTAAGGAATTGCGCCCAGTAAATCCTCCCCGGCCAGGATACGAACCCATGACATAGCGCTCGCGTATCGCCAGGCGAGTGTCTTACCACTACACCACGGAGACTGCTTAGATTATTGACTAATAGATTATTGTATAGAGTTAAAGAGCACATGTCACCTGATATCAATGGTTTCACACATGGTAAAAGTGTACACAACTGTATCACAACCTTTCTTACTGTTTATGGAGATAAAAGGCACAAGTACACAACATTTCTTGATTTAAAAAATGCTTTTTGATATCGCTAATAGGGAAGTGATTATGTATGAATTAGCGAGAACGGATATAGGGGGACATTTATTACAATGGATACGAGGCTATCTTACCAACCGGAAGTCCTCTGCACTGTTCCAAGGCTACAAGAGTGAAACTAAAGTAATGCAACTAGGCACCCCACAAGGATGAGTACTCAGTCCTACCTTGTTTAATGTGCTAATTAATGCTTTACTAAACTCAATCCCAACTAGTCCGGCAAACATCACTATCAGCTATGCAGATGACTTCCTTGTACATACTAAAACCCACCGCGAAATGCAAACAGTCTTAAATTATATACATACAGCTTGTGAGAGCCTTGGTCTTGTAATCAACGCTGCTAAAACTAAGGTATTTAACAGACAAATTGGCAACCGCAAAAGTGGACCACGAAAACTTAATGGGCCGTTTCAGTTATGTAGGAAAAGTTGTTCAATGTCAACCAATATTATTTCACTAGTTATATATGATAAGTGCTGAAATTGTCCCAAGTTCCAGTACTGCAGTGTAAATAGAATGAGAGATTTTTTTTTCAACGTTTTTTACACATTTTCAATTCTACACTTCAGAACACACGTTTCAGATATAATTATTCTGTGTAAGGTGTGTAAGTTTGATGCAAATCGCCCGAAAAAAAATTAAAAAAAATAAAAAAAATAAAATATTTTTTTTCTTAAATTTTTCCAATTAAACTAATTATAATATTTGTTTAATATATGCTATTGTGATAGCAAAGAGTCATAGCTATGATTTCAGTTGACACTTTGATTCATAATCGTTTTTGACCATTTTGGCATAATTTTCACAACTACTTCAATATTTTTTTTTCTCCCTTCCTATTTATGCTACGATGCTGAAACTTGGACCAGATGAAACACATTTCATATAGAACTTGTCAAAAAAGTTTGATTGAAATCGAAACGAGTTTTCAGTTTTTGCATTTTTGGAGCCAAACGGGATTGAAACGCCCCCTTAAGATAGATAACATACCAATAGACTATGTCTCTTCTTTCAAATACCTTTGTGTGTCTGTCCTTGTACCTCAACTGCAGTCAATAAGTTACATCAACAGTGTAGAGACAGACTCAAGGCTCTCAGAACTGTAGTGGGGTACAGTCCTAAGTTATATGTTAAAATTAGAATAGCAAAAATGATGTATTTAGCATATATAAGGTCTTTGATGACTATCATGCAACCAGCTTTAGTCCTGCACAATGGCAAAGTATTGATAGACTTGAAAAAGTCAAAATGAAGCACTCAGAAAATATACTTTGGCTGTCCTATAACTCCCAAAGTTCTCAACATGCGGAAAGAATTACATATAATTAGCATTCAGATAGAATATTTGAAATCAATCTTATGATGGGACTAAACTTCTGCGTGATAACAAAAATAACATTGTTTCAGTTGCACTGTTAGAACACTAAGTAAATGGAACTAGCGAGTCTAAATGGATTCAAGAACAGCCACTCATATTAAAAGATGGGACTCACGATGTATATACAGATGAAAGAGTACAGCACTTCCTTCCACCCCTGGCAGATAGTACCTTTCGACATCCTGACCCCTGCATACCCCACCAAGAAAATAATCACAACAACCCTCATGCTCAGCTGGCGCTAAATTAAGCACATAGAACACATTCACATATATAAGCTGAAAACAACATACACACAGACCATATACACGACGGATCACGCAATACAGCTACAGGGAGGGCAGAAGCTGCGTTATTGCTCATCAGCCGCCAGATTCACGAAGTAGTTACGCACGCACTTACCGAACCTATACATCTTGTCTCAATCTTTGGCGGCTTTGTTTACAAATAATAAACAGTTTAATGAGCTCCGAAGCACCAGGGAGGCTGTTTATAACAATAACAACAGTTGATTGGCAAGTTTTCATGCTTGTAAACTGTTTAATTAAATGTAACCAAAGACGTCAAAATACTGAGAAAGATGTACACGTTCGTAAGTACTTGCGTAACTGTTTCGTGAATCTGGGTCAAGCCCGATAGAAGCGCAATTCAAAGGAATATAAGAATTAGTAACTGGGCGTCCACAATAGCAAGCTGAGATGGATAGCAATACTGGTAGCACTCTAATTATTGACAACACTGAAGTGGAAGCTTAATTATCTCTGACTCCCTTTCCTCTCTACGAGCAATAAACAGTTTACAATCAAGTAATAACGTGTTTGTCTCATGAAGCAGACGTAGAATATAAGATAGGTACTTAGCAAGAAGGTAAATATATAAATGTTGTGGATTCCTTCTCACATGGGCCTGCAGGAACATGACAAAGTTGACGCCCTTGTTAAGGCTGCACGAAAATATAGACTGTATTTATTCCTCCAAGGAGTGCCGGACCAACCGGGCTGTGGTGGGTATGTGGGCCTGCGGGCCGCTCAAGCAACCAGCCTGGTGGACCACACTCTCACAAGTCAAGCCTGGCCTCGGGCCGGGCTTGGGGAGTAGAAGAACTCCCAGAACCCCATCAACCAGGTATCAACCAGTATGAACGGAATCTTGAGTTATCAAATAGGCCCTTCCCTTAAAAGTGTCATTAGACGAGTATCCTGGATGGATTTGAAGAAAGTAGAACATGTGCAAACTGGAACTAGCCAAGGGTCCATTGTTCTCACAATGACAATGTGTGAAGTAAACATGTGTATGGGAGCAAGTAACAAAGTCAGTAGACTAAAGATGTTGTCACAGCTCGTATAAGACTTGGCTACAAGTATCTCTGGCAGTTCGGCTTGATAAGGGATCTAGATGAAGTAAGTGTAAAGTGTGTGACAAAGACGGACACACACTCGCACACTATATCTTGGATTGTAGTAAAATTGAGCCATTTAGAGATAAATCTAAGCTCACTCTGTATGATATGGCAACCTATCTAATTACCAAAGATAAATTACCTGAAATTCCTTGCACTGTATCCACATTTCGCTTCCAGTAGATGACGACATATGAGATTAAGAAACAAGTAGTGTACTGTGAGAGACTAATAATAAACAGAACTCCCTATGACTCTGTAATGTCCCCACTTGGTTAAACTATTATGTATTAGCGATAAGACCACCATTAATGCTGATGACTTCTGTAAATATGTAGCTCGTTGAAATAGCACTTACTCTGTAACTAGTGACATTGTAACTATCAAGGTGCTGAAGGATAGATGAATGTTTATGTAAATAATCTAAATGAATGTCTGAATTAAGACCTTTGTGCCCTCTGTAATCTTTCTGCGCTACCGCTCACAGGATGAGTATGGGGTGCACAATAAACTAGACAATAAAATAACAGAAACGGACTGTATTCAGAAAGATATAAAACTGGATGACATCACTGACCATTAGCAAAGACTGTGCAGGGTCACCGAAGTAACGAGACCTAAGTGGCAACTCGTACCTCTTATAAAATAACGGTCACTTTTGGCTCGTCATCCGCACTATGGGCCAAATTTGGACGTAATTTGAAATGAAATAGACTCACAAAGTGAGTTCTGTTCCCGTTTCTGTTGAGTCGTCTGGCTTACTCGGCCAGGTTAGAAAAGGAAACCTTCCATTGAGGTTTTTCAAACGTTTGAAACTTTATGACACATTTCCTGCCCACCTAACCTATCGAGAGGACCCTTACAATTACTATTGTTGAAAAAAAATCCCAAAT
>WNGS01162223.1:32362-45344 GCA_020271785.1 Procambarus virginalis
TTATTTTATTTTTTTTTTTCATTTTCAAATTACGTCCAAATTGGGCCATACTGGTAAACGGCCAAAAGCGACGTTCTTTTTAAGAGGACAGTTGAGCCTGCAGTGTAGTCTCTTCGGGGTAAATAGTAGGGGCTTGAAGGTAGCTGTTTAATCCACCATTTTTGTAAAATTAATTATATATGATGTAGCAGAACCCGCCCCTCACCCCATCCCTCCACCCCCTCCCTTCCCTCCACCCCCCCCCATCCCCCACCCCCCCCCCCATCCTCTCCCCTCCAAGCCATCCGGCGCCTCCAGCTCCTCACCTCAACCGGCTGGGCAGCTCAGTCTCCCCTTAACCACGGTAAGGGACGGACGTGAGAGGCAGCTCTCCGTCTCGTCCCCTCGCTCAACCGGCCCAAAGGGGAACCGAAACCAGTGCTCATGAACCCCCATCCCAGAACATTCTCTCTCTCTCCCTCGTGTGACACAGATGAAATTTTCCCCTCTGAAAATGTCCATTGTCTCCCCTCTCAACTCTTTGCAACACCGGGAAAATGTTGGACAAAATTCTCTTGCCTTATCTTTCTTATATGCAACGCTGCCACGACTCACTTCACCTACTCTATAGGCGGTGTTGCCACGTCTAGCCAATAAGATGTTATGTTCTAGATAATATGTTCTTCTCTTCGTTGTTTCCGTTCTTGTTCTGTTCTTGGGGCTCCTTAACGGAAAGATGTTATTGTTCTGTGTTGTGCAACATGTGTTTCTTGTTCTGTTCTCAGTGCACTCTGCAACGTGTTATTCTGTGTTCTGTGCAACGTGTTATTCTGTGTTCTGTGCAACGTGTTCTTCTGAGTACTGTGCTACATACTTTGTTGTTGTGCTGTGCAACATGTGTTCTTGTTCTGATTTCTCTCTGTGCATTGTGCAACATGTTCTACAGTGTACTGTTCAACATGTTCTACAGTGACTGTTCAACATGTTCTACAGTGACTGTTCAACATGTTCTACAGTGACTGTTCAACATGTTCTACAGTGTACTGTTCAACATGTTCTACAGTGTACTGTTCAACATGTTCTACAGTGACTGTTCAACATGTTCTACAGTGTACTGTTCAACATGTTCTACAGTGTACTGTTCAGCATGTTCTACAGTGGACTGTTCAACATGTTCTACAGTGACTGTTCAACATGTTCTACAGTGTACTGTGCAACATGTTCTACAGTGTACTGTGCAACATGTTCTACAGTGTACTGTGCAACATGTTCTACAGTGGACTGTTCAACATGTTCTACAGTGACTGTTCAACATGTTCTACAGTGACTGTTCAACATGTTCTACAGTGGACTGTTCAACATGTTCTACAGTGACTGTTCAACATGTTCTACAGTGACTGTTCAACATGTTCTACAGTGTACTGTTCAACATGTTCTACAGTGTACTGTTCAACATGTTCTACAGTGTACTGTTCACATGTTCTACAGTGACTGTTCAACATGTTCTACAGTGACTGTTCAACATGTTCTACAGTGTACTGTTCAACATGTTCTACAGTGACTGTTCAACATGTTCTACAGTGTACTGTTCAACATGTTCTACAGTGACTGTGCAACATGTTCTACAGTGTACTGTTCAACATGTTCTACAGTGACTGTTCAACATGTTCTACAGTGTACTGTTCAACATGTTCTACAGTGTACTGTTCAACATGTTCTACAGTGTACTGTTCAACATGTTCTACAGTGTACTGTTCAACATGTTCTACAGTGTACTGTTCAACATGTTCTACAGTGTACTGTTCAACATGTT
Source organism: Procambarus virginalis (assembly GCA_020271785.1). Lineage (NCBI taxonomy): Eukaryota > Metazoa > Arthropoda > Malacostraca > Decapoda > Cambaridae > Procambarus > Procambarus virginalis. The sequence continues at coordinate 34,155 of WNGS01162223.1, forward strand.
CTACAGTGACTGTTCAACATGTTCTACAGTGTACTGTTCAACATGTTCTACAGTGACTGTTCAACATGTTCTACAGTGTACTGTTCAACATGTTCTACAGTGTACTGTTCAACATGTTCTACAGTGTACTGTTCAACATGTTCTACAGTGGACTGTTCAACATGTTCTACAGTGTACTGTTCAACATGTTCTACAGTGACTGTTCAACATGTTCTACAGTGTACTGTTCAACATGTTCTACAGTGACTGTTCAACATGTTCTACAGTGACTGTTCAACATGTTCTACAGTGTACTGTGCAGCATGTTCTACTGTGTACTGTGCAACATGTTCTACAGTGACTGTTCAACATGTTCTACAGTGACTGTTCAACATGTTCTACAGTGTACTGTTCAACATGTTCTACAGTGTACTGTTCAACATGTTCTACAGTGTACTGTGCAACATGTTCTACAGTGTACTGTTCAGCATGTTCTACAGTGTACTGTTCAACATGTTCTACAGTGTACTGTTCAACATGTTCTACAGTGTACTGTTCAACATGTTCTACAGTGTACTGTGCAACATGTTCTACAGTGTACTGTTCAACATGTTCTACAGTGTACTGTTCAGCATGTTCTACAGTGTACTGTTCAGCATGTTCTACAGTGTACTGTTCAACATGTTCTACAGTGTACTGTGCAACATGTTCTACAGTGTACTGTTCAACATGTTCTACAGTGACTGTTCAACATGTTCTACAGTGGACTGTTCAACATGTTCTACAGTGACTGTTCAACATGTTCTACAGTGTACTGTGCAACATGTTCTACAGTGACTGTTCAACATGTTCTACAGTGACTGTTCAACATGTTCTACAGTGGACTGTTCAACATGTTCTACAGTGTACTGTTCAACATGTTCTACAGTGACTGTTCAACATGTTCTACAGTGGACTGTTCAACATGTTCTACAGTGTACTGTTCAACATGTTCTACAGTGACTGTTCAACATGTTCTACAGTGACTGTTCAACATGTTCTACAGTGTACTGTGCAACATGTTCTACAGTGACTGTTCAACATGTTCTACTGTGGACTGTTCAACATGTTCTACAGTGTACTGTTCAACATGTTCTACGGTGACTGTTCAACATGTTCTACAGTGACTGTTCAACATGTTCTACAGTGTACTGTTCAACATGTTCTACAGTGTACTGTTCAACATGTTCTACAGTGTACTGTGCAACATGTTCTACAGTGACTGTTCAACATGTTCTACAGTGACTGTTCAACATGTTCTACTGTGGACTGTTCAACATGTTCTACAGTGTACTGTTCAACATGTTCTACAGTGACTGTTCAACATGTTCTACAGTGTACTGTTCAACATGTTCTACAGTGACTGTTCAACATGTTCTACAGTGACTGTTCAACATGTTCTACAGTGGACTGTTCAACATGTTCTACAGTGTACTGTTCAACATGTTCTACAGTGACTGTTCAACATGTTTTACAGTGTACTGTTCAACATGTTCTACAGTGACTGTTCAACATGTTCTACAGTGACTGTTCAACATGTTCTACAGTGTACTGTGCAGCATGTTCTACTGTGTACTGTGCAACATGTTCTACAGTGACTGTTCAACATGTTCTACAGTGACTGTTCAACATGTTCTACAGTGTACTGTTCAACATGTTCTACAGTGTACTGTTCAACATGTTCTACAGTGTACTGTGCAACATGTTCTACAGTGTACTGTTCAGCATGTTCTACAGTGTACTGTTCAACATGTTCTACAGTGTACTGTTCAACATGTTCTACAGTGTACTGTTCAACATGTTCTACAGTGTACTGTGCAACATGTTCTACAGTGTACTGTTCAACATGTTCTACAGTGTACTGTTCAGCATGTTCTACAGTGTACTGTTCAGCATGTTCTACAGTGTACTGTTCAACATGTTCTACAGTGTACTGTGCAACATGTTCTACAGTGTACTGTTCAACATGTTCTACAGTGTACTGTGCAACATGTTCTACAGTGTACTGTTCAACATGTTCTACAGTGTTCTGTTCAACATGTTCTACAGTGTACTGTGCAACATGTTCTACAGTGTACTGTTCAGCATGTTCTACAGTGTACTGTGCAACATGTTCTACAGTGTACTGTTCAGCATGTTCTACAGTGACTGTTCAACATGTTCTACAGTGTACTGTTCAACATGTTCTACAGTGTTCTGTTCAACATGTTCTACAGTGTACTGTTCAGCATGTTCTACAGTGACTGTTCAACATGTTCTACAGTGTACTGTTCAGCATGTTCTACAGTGTACTGTGCAACATGTTCTACAGTGTACTGTTCAACATGTTCTACAGTGTACTGTTCAACATGTTCTACAGTGTACTGTGCAACATGTTCTACAGTGTACTGTGCAACATGTTCTACAGTGTACTGTTCAACATGTTCTACAGTGTACTGTTCAACATGTTCTACAGTGTACTGTTCAACATGTTCTACAGTGTACTGTTCAACATGTTCTACAGTGTACTGTTCAACATGTTCTACAGTGTACTGTTCAGCATGTTCTACAGTGTACTGTTCAACATGTTCTACAGTGACTGTTCAACATGTTCTACAGTGTACTGTTCAACATGTTCTACAGTGACTGTTCAACATGTTCTACATTGGACTATGCAACATGTGTTCTTATATCTCTCACTGTTCTCTCATTATCTCTAACTGTTCTCTCATTATCTCTCACTGTTCTCTCATTATCTCTAACTGTTCTCTCATTATCTCTAACTGTTCTCTCATTATCTCTCACTGTTCTCTCATTATCTCTCACTGTTCTCTCATTATCTCTAACTGTTCTCTCATTATCTCTAACTGTTCTCTCATTATCTCTCACTGTTTTCTCATTATCTCTCACTGTGTATTGAAAATCTATATATTTTTTTCAAATATAAATAAATATTATTATATATTCGAACTGATGGTATAGTTAGGCCTAGGTTAGGTCTAGGTCAGGTTGGCCTTTACTGATATTTACAGCTGGGGTTCGAAGCCTGTGTATCCGTCCATAGGTTGTGCTGCTACCACCTAGCCACCGACCCTGATGACGGCTTCCCCAACGGCATCACGTGCAAAATATAAATTTTATGAAATACAAAGTTATATGATTATATATTGAGTATATTATACGTATATAAGTGTTTAGGTTCTGTATTTGCAGTACGTGGGTGAGGATTTTTCAGTGTTGTGGTTCGAACACAGGTCCCCAGTGAGGAAGTGTTCGAAAAGTGTTCGAAAAGTGTTCGGACGTTGTCAGCTGTGAGTGGTGTGTAAATCGAGGATTTGGCCTTTGTTTATGAGGTCGGGGTTGGTCTATGAGGTCGGGGGTGGTCTATGAGGTCGGGGGTGGTCTATGAGGTCGGGGGTGGTCTATGAGGTCGGGGCTGGTCTATGAGGTCGGGGGTGGTCTATGAGGTCGGGGTTGGTCTATGAGGTCGGGGTGGTCTATGAGGTCGGGGTGGTCTATGAGGTCGGGGTTGGTCTATGAGGTCGGGGTGGTCTATGAGGTCGGGGGAGGTCTATGAGGTCGGGGTTGGTCTATGAGGTCGGGGTGGTCTATGAGGTCGGGGGTGGTCTATGAGGTCGGGGTGGTCTATGAGGTCGGGGGTGGTCTATGAGGTCGGGGGTGGTCTATGAGGTCGGGGTTGGTCTATGAGGTCGGGGTGGTCTATGAGGTCGGGGGTGGTCTATGAGGTCGGGGTTGGTCTATGAGGTCGGGGTGGTCTATGAGGTCGGGGGTGGTCTATGAGGTCGGGGTGGTCTATGAGGTCGGGGGTGGTCTATGAGGTCGGGGGTGGTCTATGAGGTCGGGGTTGGTCTATGAGGTCGGGGTGGTCTATGAGGTCGGGGGTGGTCTATTAGGTCGGGGTTGGTCTATGAGGTCGGGGTGGTCTATGAGGTCGGGGGTGGTCTATGAGGTCGGGTTGGTCTATGAGGTCGGGGTGGTCTATGAGGTCGGGGTGGTCTATGAGGTCGGGGTGGTCTATGAGGTCGGGGGTGGTCTATGAGGTCGGGGGTGGTCTATGAGATCGGGGCAGGTCTATGAGGTCGGGGCAGGTCTATGAGGTCGGGGTGGTCTATGAGGTCGGGGCTGGTCTATGAGGTCGGGGCAGGTCTATGAGGTCGGGGCAGGTCTATGAGGTCGGGGTGGTCTATGAGGTCGGGGTGGTCTATGAGGTCGGGGTGGTCTATGAGGTCGGGGTGGTCTATGAGGTCGGGGTGGTCTATGAGTCGGGGTGGTCTATGAGGTCGGGGCTGGTCTATGAGGTCGGGGGTGGTCTATGAGGTCGGGGGTGGTCTATGAGGTCGGGGTGGTCTATGAGGTCGAGGGTGGTCTATGAGGTCGGGGTGGTCTATAAGGTCGGGGGTGGTCTATGAGGTCGGGGCAGGTCTATGAGGTCGGGGGTGGTCTATGAGGTCGGGGTGGTCTATAAGGTCGGGGTGGTCTATGAGGTCGGGGCTGGTCTATGAGGTCGGGGCTGGTCTATGAGGTCGGGGCTGGTCTATGAGGTCGGGGGTGGTCTATGAGGTCGGGGGTGGTCTATGAGATCGGGGCAGGTCTATGAGGTCGGGGTGGTCTATGAGGTCGGGGGTGGTCTATGAGGTCGGGGCCGGGGGTGGTCTATGAGGTCGGGGCAGGTCTATGAGGTCGGGGTGGTCTATAAGGTCGGGGTGGTCTATGAGGTCGGGGCTGGTCTATGAGGTCGGGGTGGTCTATGAGGTCGGGGGTGGTCTATGAGGTCGGGGGTGGTCTATGAGGTCGGGGCAGGTCTATGAGGTTGGGGTGGTCTGAGGAGGTCGGGGCAGGTCTATGAGGTCGGGGGTGGTCTATGAGGTCGGGGGTGGTCTATGAGGTCGGGGTGGTCTATGAGGTCGGGGGTGGTCTATGAGGTCGGGGTGGTCTATGAGGTCGGGGTGGTCTATGAGGTCGGGGTGGTCTATGAGGTCGGGGTGGTCTATGAGGTCGGGGGTGGTCTATGAGGTCGGGGGTGGTCTATGAGGTCGGGGCAGGTCTATGAGGTCGGGGTGGTCTATGAGGTCGGGGCAGGTCTATGAGGTCGGGGGTGGTCTATGAGGTCGGGGCAGGTCTATGAGGTCGGGGTGGTCTATGAGGTCGGGGCAGGTCTATGAGGTCGGGGGTGGTCTATGAGGTCGGGGGTGGTCTATGAGGTCGGGGTGGTCTATAAGGTCAGGGCAGGTCTATGAGGTCGGGGCAGGTCTATGAGGTCGGGGCAGGTCTATGAGGTCGGGGTGGTCTATGAGGTCGGGGCTGGTCTATGAGGTCGGGGCAGGTCTATGAGTCGGGGGTGGTCTATGAGGTCGGGGTGGTCTATGAGGTCGGGGTGGTCTATGAGGTCGGGGCAGGTCTATGAGGTCGGGGTGGTCTATGAGGTCGGGGTGGTCTATGAGGTCGGGGCAGGTCTATGAGGTCGGGGTGGTCTATGAGGTCGGGGTGGTCTATAAGGTCGGGGTGGTCTATGAGGTCGGGGTGGTCTATGAGGTCGGGGCAGGTCTATGAGGTCGGGGTGGTCTATGAGGTCGGGGTGGTCTATGAGGTCGGGGCAGGTCTATGAGGTCGGGGTGGTCTATGAGGTCGGGGTGGTCTATGAGGTCGGGGTGGTCTATGAGGTCGGGGCAGGTCTATGAGGTCGGGGTGGTCTATGAGGTCGGGGTGGTCTATGAGGTCGGGGCAGGTCTATGAGGTCGGGGTGGTCTATGAGGTCGGGGCAGGTCTATGAGGTCGGGGTGGTCTATGAGGTCGGGGCTGGTCTATGAGGTCGGGGCAGGTCTATGAGGTCGGGGTGGTCTATAAGGTCGGGGTGGTCTATAAGGTCAGGGCAGGTCTATGAGGTCGGGGTGGTCTATGAGGTCGGGGCAGGTCTATGAGGTCGGGGTGGTCTATGAGGTCGGGCAGGTCTATAAGGTCAGGGCAGGTCTATGAGGTCGGGGTGGTCTATGAGGTCGGGGTGGTCTATAAGGTCGGGGTGGTCTATAAGGTCAGGGGTGGTCTATAAGGTCGGGGCTGGTCTATGAGGTCGGGGTTGGTCTATAAGGTCGGGGGTGGTCTATGAGGTCGGGGTTGGTCTATAAGGTCGGGTTGGTCTATGAGGTCGGGGCTGGTCTATGAGGTCGGGGGTGGTCTATGAGATCGGGGTGGTCTATGAGGTCGGGTGGTCTATGAGGTCGGGGGTGGTCTATGAGGTCGGGGGTGGTCTATGAGGTCGGGGTGGTCTATGAGGTCGGGGTGGTCTATGAGGTCGGGGCAGGTCTATGAGGTCGGGGCTGGTCTATGAGGTCGGGGCAGGTCTATGAGGTCGGGGCTGGTCTATGAGGTCGGGGGTGGTCTATGAGGTCGGGGTGGTCTATGAGGTCGGGGGTGGTCTATGAGGTCGGGGCTGGTCTATTAGGTCGGGGTGGTCCTATGAGGTCGGGGCTGGTCTATTAGGTCGGGGTGGTCTATGAGGTCGGGGCGGGTCTATTAGGTCGGGGGTGGTCTATGAGGTCGGGGGTGGTCTATGAGGTNTACTATGGATTAATACAATAATGATGTATTATATACAAAAATGATGTATTGGTGTTGGAAACTTTCCAACATGATGTGGTATGGGAAGGTTTTGGATAGATTACATTGGGGCAGTGCAGGATTAGGTTGTGTAAGGTTAGTTTAGACTTGGATAGGATAGGTAGGTTAGGTTAGGAGAGTTTTTGACTAGGATAGGTAAAGATCGGATGGAGTATGGATAGATTGTTGGATACATTGGATTGAGGCAGGCAGGATTAGGATAGGATAGTGTGGGTGGTTAGTTTAGACTGGGAGAGGTTAGGTTAGAATCTTGAGGTTATCTTGAGAAGATTTCGGGGCTTAGTGTCCCGCGGCCCGGTCCTCGACCAGGCCTTCTTTTGTTACACCCCCCAGGAAGTAGCCCGTCTAAACGTACTCTCAGGTAGGCCGCCTAAACGTACTGATTACTGTACCACCTGATAGCCTTGAGGTCCTGTAACAGCCAGGAACCCTGATATATTTAATGTCATCTGGGTTACAGGCCTTAATTGAGGTCATCTGCCACCCTTTTAGTGACAAATGTCCCCTGGGACCCTTGGTCAAACAACGCTTGCTTTGGACCCTGGCCCTTTAGTTTTGATGGTGTATATCTGGGTATCACAGTCGTCGAGGTTAGTGATTTGAGACACCATGAGCACTTCCCCAATTCATGGAGTCGCTTAAAACGAGCGTCTCCATGAGGATAATTGGTGCAAAAGGCGTCAGCTGAGAGCCTGGTTGACCAGTCCAGCAATCAGGAGGCCAGGTCGAGGACCGGGCCGCCAGGACGCAAAGCCCCGGAATCATCGCACGGTAATGTAAGCCGTCGCCCGAGGAGGGTCACGCTAAATATGGCGCTCGGGATCGTTCAAGAAAGCGAGGATACGCGCCACGAGGTGAGCAGACACTCAGCAAGGACTTGCTGGACTGCTCCATGGTGCTCTGCAAGGCGGTCCCAGCCTACACAGATACACCAGAACTCTGTGTGGAGGGAAGAAACTTTTGGTGTGGCCCGCCGCAGGGTGGAAACGTGGCTGGGCCTAGCGTCCTGGCCAAGGATCAGGCACAGGTCTCAGGCCGGGCACGTGAACGGCACCCCAGCTGCCCCACTCCGGAGAGTTGAGTTTTCCCGTGCGACATTTTGTCTTTAAATGGCGATTGGGGACTGATGCCCTCACCCCGCTATACTGAACTAAAGTGTACGCCTCACAGTTTTTTTGATGATATGGTCAATGCCAGTGCCAGGTTATATATATATATATATATATATATATATATATATATATATATATATATATATATATATACATCACAGACTATTGTGTAAGAGTGAATTACGTATCAGAATGACGTTTGGAAATTATTGGTGAGATACCGTAGATGGCACGCTTGCTGCCAGTGTTTGATAATTTTTTTAGTTTTCGTTTATTGCACTGGATTGTGGGTGTTGTGCCCACTGAGGAGCTACACACGTGACAAAAATATACATTTGGCAAGAAATCTCAGCTCGGACTGAGTGACCTTGAAGAAAGGCGCACTTACGTGGAGCAGAAAGGCCTAACTCCTTGTGCCCGCCTCTTAGTGGTGGCTCTACATGCATAAATGAACCTATATACATAATTCACATAGTGTGTGAATTATTACTACTGACCCTGCGTTATGACTGAAGTCCCCTTGCTGTGTGGTTGATGTGTAACTCTGAGGAGCGTGGTGTGTGCAGCTGGGTACCTGCCCGGGCGACACTCCAGGCCTGGCGAGCTGAGGTGCGTGGTGTGTGCAGCTGGGTACCTGCCCGGGCGACACTCCAGGCATGGCGACTACTGCCTTAGAGACGGCACGTGCTGCCTCAGTGGCCTCACACCAGCGTGTTAGTACATCATGTGGTCCACCAGAGGAAGAGACAAGCATGGTATCTCGCATGGCATGGTATTGGCTGGACGGTAGAGCGACGGTCTCGCTTCATGCAGGTTGGCTTTCAATTCCCGACCGTCCAAGTGGTTGGGCACCATTCCTTCCCCTCGTCCCATTCCAAATCCTTATCCTGACCCCTTCACAGTGCTATATAGTCGTAATGACTTGGCGCTTTCCCCTGATAGTTCCCTTCCCTTCGTACAGTGGAGTCAAATGGTGGTCAGGAGGAGCCCAATAGTGACGAAAATCCTGACAGTTGGTCAAGTGTTGGGACCCGGAGTAAGACCCAAGGCAGCAACGATTTAATAAATCATAACCATGTGAAGAAAAGAATCAACCTGCATTGTCCCCGGGCACGAGAACTGCATTGAAATATGCATGGTTGGCTGAGGCAGCCACGCAACAGCCTGGTGGTGGTGTGTGTTTGGCGAGTGGACATGTAAACCATGTCCGTATGAACATTACTGAAGAGATGGTGCAATGAACAAATCCACAAAGGCCATGACGAGGATTCGAACCTTGTGGATTCGTTCATTTGATGCATCACGCTATTGTGATTTCTGTGTGAGACGGTGCGATATTTCTGTACTCAATAGCTTGCGGGTATAACAATGAGCAAACCACCACAGCCTGCTCATACCCACATGACACCCGTCATCATCTTTGGGCTGGACCTCTACCAGGATCACAAGCTGGTGGAACACCATGATCACGTCGTCAATGCGAAAGCGACTGCCAGGGATACCATTCTCGCCCACTGAACCAGCGACGAGTCTCTGCCGGAAAGATTTACTGTCTAGAGTGCTTATCGGCAACTAACAATGAAGGTCTACAACCCTCCCACACGCAGGTGTTACAAGTGCCAACGGTGGAAACATGGTGCAAGAAACTGCAAGAATGATGAGCGGTGTGGCCCACTGTGCCAGAAAGCATGCAACATCTGTGTGTGATGTAAAAAAAGGAAAATGGTGAAACACTGAAACTGAAGTGTGCCAATTGTCACGTGGAGGGAGTTGCCGCCTGGCATGGGGACTGTGCTGCACTCCCGCCGAGACGGGCAGCCCGGAGTACACCAGCAGGGGGCGCCAGTGACCACTCTGGCTCATCCGTGTTCCCACCACCAGTCACTCAGTCACTCATTCCTCCCTTACCCAACCACTCCAACACTACAGCTGGTAGCTCCAGTGACACAGTTGTAGTCTCTACCAATACGTGTTGGTCGAGGGACCCGGATCAGACACAGACAAATGTTTAGCTTATGAATACAGTACAAAGACAAAGCAAAATTATGTACACGCTGAGCATACAAATAAGTGAACAAAGCATGGAAATCATGCACCAAAGAACGATGAAAACCACTTTTCAGGAACCAGTGAGAGTGTTAAATGAGTGTGGGACACACCACCACCCTGGGGTACCATATGTGCTCCCAGGAGGGAACCCCAGCTGGGGTGTCCCAGCCCTAATTCTGCCCATACTGACCCTACGATCTTAATTGGGGATTTAAATGCTAAACACAAACAATTAGGGGATTAACTCACAAACACCAACGGTAGAAGATTGTTGGCACTTCTCGATGCATATGATCATGTTCAAATTATCAGTAAGAATCAACTAACGCAAATATATGGAGGAGTACTTTTAAACAGTTCAGACACAACCAGTACTATGATGTTGCTAAACTGAAAGAGCTTAAATCAATTTCTAGACAGACAGGTAAAGCATATAAAAGCCTTAGAACTCATCAAATATTAAAACTGTTTCAGGCCGCGCTTGCAGCGGCGAGGGAGAGAATGACTGAACTGAGACAAAATGAATGGGAGGGTTTTTGTTAGTGAACTTAACCTGCATACTCCCTGGACAAAGCCTGGAAAGGCATAACAAAATTATTGGTAAAAATAGTAGACAAGTTTCACACCCAAACCCGCTACAGAAAGCCAATCAGTTAATTGCAAAATGGGCTCAGGTTCCCAGCTTTGAAATGTTACCAGCTAGCACTAGGGAGACATTGCAGGAGAGGTCCACAGACAGCAATGCTCTCATAAATTTCATGTTGAGCAAGCAACATGATGAATGTGATGTTCCATATACAGATTATGAATTGGATGCAGCCCTCTCCAGGGGCAGTAGCACTGCTCCTGGTGAGGACGGTATCACCTATGATATTCTAAGACTCCTACATCGTGTACCCGGTAACCCATTATTAGAACTGTTTAATGCCAGTTATGTCACTGGGCAGTTGCCAGTATCATGGACCACCAGTCTTACGGTACCTGTACCGAAGCCTGGCCAACCTGATGCTTTCCGTCCCATCTCACTGACCAGTTGCATGTGCAAAAACCTTTGAGAGAATGGTGCTTAATAGATTATTGTATAGAGTTAAAAGAGCACATGTCACCTGATATCAATGGTTTCACACATGGTAAAAGTGTACACAACTGTATCACAACCTTTCTCACTGTTCATGGAGATTAAAAGGCACAAGTACACAACATTTCTTGATTTAAAAAATGCTTTGATATTGCTAATAGGGAAGTGATTATGTACGAATTAGCAAGAACGGATATAGGGGACATTTATTACAATGGATACGAGGCTCTACCAACCGGAAGTCCTCTGCACTGTTCCAAGGCTACAAGAGTGAAACTAAAGTAATGCCACTAGGCACCCCACAAGGAGGAGTACTCA
>WNGS01162223.1:109653-124321 GCA_020271785.1 Procambarus virginalis
GGTGACCGTACAGGCAGCAGCACTCACTGCCTGGTGACCATCCCCACCATTCCTGACCAGCTACCATCCTCACGCTTACTGCCCCACGCCCCGTCACTCGGCCTGAGGTAAGTGTACCTGACGGAGAAAAACAAATTCGTCTTCATGGACTTAATATCACTTAGAATAATGATACTTAACCTTAGCAAGGAAAACCTTGCATAATGTGCATCTGTATTAGGTGAAAAACATAAATGGCTTCAAAATCTATCCTGTTATACAAGATTTAATTATCAAATAACATTTTATAAAGCATAACAAGTAGTTTTTGTGTTATTAGGATACAAGTACTTTTATGTTTTTAAATATTTTTCCTTCGCTTTAGGATGCTAAAAACAGAGGACACGACGCACCAGCTGTATTGGTCTGACAGTTAGTAATCGCGGCACTGAATGTGTTGATGAGGTTCCCTTCTACACTTCAGTGACTGGTAACTGTGAGCTACGAGAGGTGTTTTCCGAGGTAGGATACCAAGGCTGTCGGCGCTCCTACAAGCTGTAACTAACGTTACTTACGTGTAATGACTAAGTGCACTAACAGTACTAATTCCGTGTCTTGTAGGCCCTAGTCTCTAAACCAGCTTTTACTAAATAACTTCTCTACTACTGAACAATTAAATTATAAGATATCATGAGGTTTAACACCGAGGAAACGAATAGTTCACAGAATGTATCTTGAAGTGATAAGCAATTTGGAATGAATACTGTAATTTTTCTTGAGTAAATAATATCACTGGTCATTATCTCTAGTTTGTGACTGTGTGAGGTATTATTAAATAATATTACGGGCAAAGGTTAATATGGTCCATTTAGATAGAGCAATCATTTAGTTTACATTAATAAATGCCAGCATGATTCCTTTTTCGATAAATATATATATATTGTGACGATAATCTCTTTCAAAAGAGATTGAGCCTGCTCTTCCCAACATAAAGTTACTTATCATCTACAAGAATAAAATGCCACATTCAAGATACGTCTACCAGTAGCACAAAACGTTTTGACCAGGAGGAAAAACGTACCCTAAACCCCCCTACTCACACCCTCCACGCCGGCTCGCCACCCGTCTTCAACCAGCAAACCACCCATTCTCAGCCTGCCTGCTCCTGACTGGTGACTTGCCGACTGCACACCTGCACACTGCACCTCAACGCCATCTACCTGAGTCGATGTCTGGACCTGCTCCAGCCATCATCTTCAGAATATCCTCGTGCTCCAGCTGTGAACAACTACCTGATACACATTCTGTTTATCGGTGGAGGATCTTAGCTAGCGCTCATATTCTCAGCACCTAATATTATCATTTTGCCTTTATATTATTGTTAGAGTAATTATTCACTTAGTCATTTTTATGTTATGTTTTTTGACTTGTTTGTTTACACTGTACATAGCCAAGGGATTGTCTTTATTTTTGCTTTGTTTTCTATATTAATTAAAGTTTCATTGTTCATACTTTGTGTTTTGCGTGTCTTCTCTTATTTTTACCACAGACAGTCTTTTTTTTGTAAATGTGACAGGCATTGACACCAGCCATTAGGAAGACTGCCGAACATCCACACTCCTACATTTTCCCGTCACATTTCATGGGGGCCTGTCCTAGGAGCTTCACTCAGGTACTAGTACTAGAACATCAATTTGTGGTAAGTGTACTCAGCTTTGCTACAGTTGCTTTTCAATATTTGTATTACTTTTCATATTCATGTGGTGCTGTGTTTATTGCGCATTCCAAGAGTAGCATATGGTGAGTGTTGGATAACTTTGGATTACGTGGTGACTGTAGGCCTCAGTCATTCTCTTAATTGGTCATCCCTCCCTCCATGTTATTACTCGTGTTTACCACCTTTTGTTCCTAGGATATTTCTCACTCAGACAGATCACCATTTTGGGTACCCTGGTACTTTGGTTTGTCTTCGGGTCAAAGCACCCTATCTTCTGCAATCCGACCGAAGGAGGATAAAGAGGGCCATAGTTCCTCTAGCACGGACTTTGTTGCTGAGTTGGGACCTCAGCAGCAGTTCTCGTCACCAGTTGACACTCGCACCCGTACACGTCGGTCAGAGATGATGATATTTACTTAGGTAAGGAATTAGCTTTCTTTTTTCAGAGCACAAAAGTTCGCTAATTCTGTAAGTATCATATTTGATTTGGTGGGAAAGCCTTGCTTATGTCCTATAGAGACTCGGCAAGGTATGCCTACATTCTTGGACTACCTAATTCACTTTTGATGCAATTAAATGTTTCATTTGTTTTAGAAACTCAGTTTCGTTTATTTAGAAGGATTTTCTTGCTCTTATTCTCTTACATTGAGTACCGGGTACAAGATTTCCTGCGATTTTGATTTACTAATCATTTACGTTAATTATTAACGATTCCACAGGACAGGTACCAGTTGCCACGTTAACCTGTTTCTGACATTTACCATATTACAGTACATTCGTTGTACATTTATTTGCTATCTTTCACAATGTTTCGTCTCCAAGCTTTCCGTAACGATCCAACAGGTGAAATAGGGAACTTAAGTCGTGCCAAGAGGACCGAATTACAAGCTCTTGCACATGAGTATCAACTAGATGTTCCCTCTGGAGCCAACAAAAATGACATACACAACATACTCTTGGATTACCTTTTAGATGAAGGGAAAATCGACTCTGAAACTCACGAAAATTATTCTATTGCAGATAAACATGATCTGGCAGCAATGAAACTCAAGCTCGAACTTGCCAAGATCGAGCGGGAACAACAAAAGGAAGCCCTACAGCAACAAAAAGAAGCGGCGGCCATCAGGAAGGAAGAACAAGAACGAGAGGCTGCCCTACTCAAAGAACAACAAGAACGAGAGGCGACCCTGGCGAAAGAAGCTCTCCAGCTTAAGAAAGAAGAGGCCGCCCTACTTAAGGAACAACAAGAACGTGAGACTGCACTACTCCGTGAGCGTGAGCGAGTACAGCTAGAAGCAACACAACGTCTCCTGGAGATACAACGCGAGCATGACAAGAAGCAAGCTGATGTGGCTCTAGCATGTCGTCGACAAGAACTAGAGTTGGAAACTACACACCACACTCAGCGCCAACAAGCTACCACTAGTCTTCCCGTAAGTTTCAAAGTCTCCCATGCTAGTAAGTTAATGCCACCGTTCGTTGAGACAGAGATCGACGTCTTTTTTACCACCTTTGAGACTCTAGCTAATAAACTTAGCTGGCCTGCAGATCAATGATCTAACCTTCTCAGAGTGCATCTTACAGGTAGAGCTGCAGTTACCCTCAGTACCTTGGCATCTGAGAATGACTACCAGACCCTGAAGCAAGCAGTTTTGGACGCCTACCTTCTCTCCACCGAAAGCTATCGACGAAAATTCCGTGATTACCTAAAGGCAAGTACCACCACCTTTCTAGAATTTGCCAATACCAAAAAGAGATAGTTCATGAAATGGCTGGAAGCAGCACGTGTCTCTACATTTGCAGAACTCGTCAACCTCATGCTAGTTGAAGAATTCTTGAGGCGTGTACCTCCTCCCGTCCGTTTATATTTAGCAGATAAAGAAGAAACCGACTACATCAAATGTGCAAAGTCGGCTGACACTTACAGCCTCATCCACCGGCTGACACCAGAACCACCATCCAGTAAGAAGTCTTGGTACAGTTACGATAAAGTAAGTCCAGATCAAGCGAGCTCACAATTGTATTGTAAGTATTGCAAACTCTATGGACATACCATAGATAAATGTGGGAAGTCTCAATACAAAGGTAATAATGAATCTACTAAACACAAACAGACTCCTCCAAAGTCCGGAAATCCTGTAATGAATGTTTGTGTTCCTGTTAATGATCTTTCTCTTTTCAGTAAACACCTGTATCCTGGAACTGTCTCTACCAATGGTACAGATTCGGAGGGACGTTTCAAATTGAAGATCTTGAGGGACACAGCGGCTCTTCAGTCCATAATATTGAAATCAGCTGTGCCTAATATCACCTACACCGGGGAAACCGTCCTCATCACTGACCTCACTGCTACCACTCCTTATCCACTCGCCAGAGTCCACCTGGAATGTCCCTTCGTGACCGGTGAGGTCCAAGTCGCCATCAGAGAAAATCCTTTTCCCATGCCTGGAGTACAACTTCTCCTGGGCAACGACTTGACAGAAGATCTGCAACCGTCCAACCTGATCGTCATGGACAAACCCCAGGTGTGTACCTCTGTAATGGATAATCCCATCTTTGAGTATGTTCTAGCAGAGGTTCAAGAAAGTGATGAAGTTTCTCCTCCGGTTTTGGTGACCACCCGTGCACAAGCTGCACGACCACAACCAGCTGACTCTACTGCTACTGCTGTCCCTCAAGACCCTCAGAAGCTACCACCGAATCTTACTAGATTGGAGTTCCGTAAGTTACAGAGGGAAGATCTTTCATTAACACCATTATTCTTCCAGTCTGAGACTCAACCTGACAGTATCCCTGAGTTCTTCCTAGAGAACGAGTTGCTCTACCGAAGATATAGCCCCAGTAAGCTGAAGGAGGATGACGATTGGGCCAATGTTGAACAACTAGTGATTCCCACAAGCCTGCGGCCCAATATTCTACACCTGGCCCACGGAGCACTTTCTCACTATGGTTTTAACAAAACCTACCACGGAATCCGACAAGACTACTACTGGCCAAGTATGGTTAAAGAAATAAAACAGTACGTACAACAGTGTCATACATGTCAGATGGCAGGTAAACCTAACATCTCTATCCCCAGAGCTCCATTGACTCCTATCCAGGTGCCTGCGGAACCCTTCCACAGACTCATCATAGACTGTGTTGGTCCTTTACCCCGGACCAGTTCTGGCAACGCCTATATACTAACTATCCTGTGCCCTACCACCAGATTCCCCATAGCAGTTCCAGTAAAGAACATTACGGCTGCTACTGTGGTGAAACACCTATTGAAGATCTTCACCCAGTATGGATTTCCAAGAGAGGTTCATAGTGACTGTGGCACCAACTTCACCAGTGATCTCTTCAAGAAGACACTGGAAGAGTTCAACATCACACAGGAATTGTCCAGCCCCTATCATCCTGCTTCACAGGGTTCTCTTGAGCGTAGCCATCAGACTATTAAAGCACTCCTAAAGAAACTTTGCAATGAGACCTCGAAGGATTGGGATAAGCAACTTGATCTCATTATGTGTATTTTCAGAAGTCTCCCCAATGAGTCTCTAGGAGTATCTCCTTATGAGATGCTCTATGGACGTAAGTGCCGTACTCCTCTCAAAGCTTTTAAATACTCTCTACGTAATGCCACCTTCAGTGAGCCTCAGAATGTGCCCCAGTTTCTTCAAAACTTACAACACATTCTAGAGAGAGCACGTAAATTTGCTAATGACAATCTATTGAAAGCCCAGGAGAGGATGAAGACTCATTACGACCAAAGCAGCAAAGTAAGGAAATTTAAACCGGGAGACTTCTTGTTGGCCTATTTTCCTATCCCAGGTTCTCCCTTGCAAAACAGGTTTTCTGGACCCTACCGTATCAAGGAGTGCGGAAACAACCACAACTACGTTCTTGAGACTCCAGATAGGCGGCGGATGACCCAGTTGTGCAACGTCAACCTCCTGAAGCAGTATAACGGTACTCCTCCCACTGTGTTGGTATCAATCTCCTCATTTAAAGGTCCATACCTCCACAGTGAGACCTTCCCTGCTTCTCCTCCCGAAAGCACTGACACTGAGTCAGTGCCTTCCAACTCGGAAATCCTAACTGATCTTCATACCTATTTGCAGGACTATAATAGTGCTCCTTTGCCATGTTCTAATCCCATTCTCGCCTCGCCAGATATCACGAAGCCTTTCCTCTTCCATGTCAACGCTAGTGGTACCGGCATCGGGGGGCATCCTGATGCAACAACGAGGCGAGGAGGTTCAACCACACCAGACGAATCACAGCACTATCGAAAAGGTGCTACTCTCCATCGTCCTGAATTTACAGCACTGTGCACCATACCTACAAGGTGCTCGGTCTACCACCATCTACTTGGACCACAATCCCCTACGCTTCTTGCAGCAAGCCCAATTCACCAATCAACGTCTTCTACGATGGGCTTTATATCTGCAAGATTTCAACCTGGAGATCTTCTACATCAAGGGTTCTAACAACATCATAGCCGACGCCCTCTCCAGAGTCTATGAGGCAGAGGCAGCTCCACCTACCACTCTACCATCAGAAGTAACTTGACGCAGTAGAGCAGGCTTCGGGGGAGAGTTGTGACGATAATCTCTTTCAAGAGAGATTGAGCCTACTCTTCCCTACATAAAGTTACTTATCATCTACAAGAATAAAATGCCACATTCAAGATACGTCTACCAGTAGCACTAAACGTTTTGACCAGGAGGAAAAACGTACCCTAAACCCCCCTACTCACACCCTCCACGCCGGCTCGCCACCCGTCTTCAACCAGCAAACCACCCATTCTCAGCCTGCCTGCTCCTGATTGGTGACTCGCCGACTGCACACCTGCACACTGCACCTCAACGCCATCTACCTGAGTCGATGTCTGGACCTGCTCCAGCCATCATCTTCAGAATATCCTCGTGCTCCAGCTGTGAACAACTCCCTGATACGCATCCTGTTTATCGGTGGAGGATCTTAGCTAGCGCTCATATTCTCAGCACCTAATATAATCATTTTGCCTTTATATTATTGTTAGAGTAATTATTCACTTAGTCATTTTTATGTTATGTTTTTTGACTTGTTTGTTTGCACTGTACATAGCCAAGGGATTGTCTTTATTTTTGCTTTGTTTTCTATATTAATTAAAGTTTCATTGTTCATACTTTGTGTTTTGCGTGTCTTCCCTTAATTTTACCAAAGACAACAGCCAAGCAGTCTCTTTTTTTGTAAACGTGGCAGGCATTGACACCAGCCATTAGGAAGACTGCCGAACATCAACACTCCTACATTTTCCCATCAAAAAAAAAAAAATATATATATATATATATATTTATATAAATATATATATATATATATATATATATATATATATATATATATATATATATATATATATATATGCACAGACTAGCCTATTACCACTAGCTGAAGTTTATAACTTTTTAGACACTCCACCCACCAGGGATTCGAACACTGGCCAACGAGGTGGCAGTTGCACGCTGTATCCACTACACTATACTTCAAAGCCATTAAGAGAGGTAGGAATTCTGGTGTATTTAACCAACCAGAACTCCATTCCTCTCCCAGGCAATGAGATAGTGTGAGACCTCGGGTGCTTTGCATCGATCCCTGTTATGTGGGAGAACTCAGTGCCAAATGCTTAATGCACAGACTAGCCTATTACCACTAGCTGAAGTTTATAACTTTTTAGACACTCCACCCACCAGGGATTCGAACACTGGCCAACGAGGTGGCAGTTGCACGCTGTATCCACTACACTACAAGCATTTGGCACTGAGTTCTCCACATAACAGGGATCGATGCAAAGCACCCGAGGTCTCACACTATCTCATTGCCTGGGAGAGGAATGGAGTTCTGGTTGGTTAAATACACCAGAATTCCTACCTCTCTTAATGGCTTTGAAGTATAGTATAGTGGATACAGCGTGCAACTGCCACCTCGTTGGCCAGTGTTCGAATCCCCTGGTGGGTGGAGTGTCTAAAAAGTTATAAACTTCAGCTAGTGGTAATAGGCTAGTCTGTGCATTAAGCATTTGGCACTGAGTTCTCCCACATAACAGGGATCGATGCAAAGCACCCGAGGTCTCACACTATCTCATTGCCTGGGAGAGGAATGGAGTTCTGGTTGGTTAAATACACCAGAATTCCTACCTCTCTTAATGGCTTTGAAGTATAGTGTAGTGGATACAGCGTGCAACTGCCACCTCGTTGGCCAGTGTTCGAATCCCCTGGTGGGTGGAGTGTCTAAAAAGTTATAAACTTCAGCTAGTGGTAATAGGCTAGTCTGTGCATTAAGCATTTGGCACTGAGTTCTCCCACATAACAGGGATCGATGCAAAGCACCCGAGGTCTCACACTATCTCATTGCCTGGGAGAGGAATGGAGTTCTGGTTGGTTAAATACACCAGAATTCCTACCTCTCTTAATGGCTTTGAAGTATAGTGTAGTGGATACAGCGTGCAACTGCCACCTCGTTGGCCAGTGTTCGAATCCCCTGGTGGGTGGAGTGTCTAAAAAGTTATATATATATATGAATGAAAACTCACACCCCAGAAGTGACTCGAACCCATACTCCCAGGAGCAACGCAACTGGTATGTACAAGACGCCTTAAACCACTTGACCATCACGACCAGACAAAATGAGATGATAGCCGAAGCTATTTGAACCACCTCACCGCTGGCACTCGGATGGTTATCTTGGGCATAGCATTTTACCAAATCACCTCATTCTTTGGGGCACACGTGAGGAACACAAATGCGAACAAGCCTGAATGGTCCCCAGGACTATATGCAAATGAAAACTCACACCCCAGAAGTGACTCGAACCCATACTCCCAGGAGCAACCCAACTGGTATGTACAGGTTGTATCTAGTCGTATCTAGTTGTATCTAGTTGTATCTAGTCCTGGGGACCATTCAGGCTTGTTTGCATTTGTGTTCCTCACGTGTTGCCCCAAAAATGAGGTGATTTGATAAAATGCTATGCCCAAGATTACCATCCGAGAGCCGGCGGGGAAGTGGTTCATATAGCCTCGGCTATCACTTCCTTATTGTCCGGTCGTGATGGTCAAGTGGTTTAAGGCGTCCCTGTACATACCAGTTGCGTTGCTCCTGGGAGTATGGGTTCGAGTCACTTCTGGGGTGTGAGTTTTCAGTTGTATCTAGTCCTGGGGACCATTCAGGCTTGTTTGCATTTGTGTTCCTCACGTGTTGCCCCAAAAAATGAGGTGATTTGATAAAATGCTATGCCCAAGATTACCATCCGAGAGCCGGCGGGGAAGTGGTTCATATAGCCTCGGCTATCACTTCCTTATTGTCCGGTCGTGATGGTCAAGTGGTTTAAGGCGTCCCTGTACATACCAGTTGCGTTGCTCCTGGGAGTATGGGTTCGAGTCACTTCTGGGGTGTGAGTTTTCAGTTGTATCTAGTCCTGGGGACCATTCAGGCTTGTTTGCATTTGTGTTCCTCACGTGTTGCCCAAAAAATGAGGTGATTTGATAAAATGCTATGCCCAAGATTACCATCCGAGTGCCGGCGGGGAAGTGGTTCATATAGCCTCGGCTATCACTTCCTTATTGTCCGGTCGTGATGGTCAAGTGGTTTAAGGCGTCCCTGTACATACCAGTTGCGTTGCTCCTGGGAGTATGGGTTCGAGTCACTTCTGGGGTGTGAGTTTTCAGTTGTATCTAGTCCTGGGGACCATTCAGGCTTGTTTGCATTTGTGTTCCTCACGTGTTGCCCCAAAAAATGAGGTGATTTGATAAAATGCTATGCCCAAGATTACCATCCGAGAGCCGGCGGGGAAGTGGTTTATATAGCCTCGGCTATCACTTCCTTATTGTCCGGTCGTGATGGTCAAGTGGTTTAAGGCGTCCCTGTACATACCAGTTGCGTTGCTCCTGGGAGTATGGGTTCGAGTCACTTCTGGGGTGTGAGTTTTCAGTTGTATCTAGTCCTGGGGACCATTCAGGCTTGTTTGCATTTGTGTTCCTCACGTGTTGCCCCAAAAATGAGGTGATTTGATAAAATGCTATGCCCAAGATTACCATCCGAGTGCCGGCGGGGAAGTGGTTCATATAGCCTCGGCTATCACTTCCTTATGTCCGGTCGTGATGGTCAAGTGGTTTAAGGCGTCCCTGTACATACCAGTTGCGTTGCTCCTGGGAGTATGGGTTCGAGTCACTTCTGGGGTGTGAGTTTTCAGTTGTATCTAGTCCTGGGGACCATTCAGGCTTGTTTGCATTTGTGTTCCTCACATGTTGCCCCAAAAATGAGGTGATTTGATAAAATGCTATGCCCAAGATTACCATCCGAGTGCCGGCGGGGAAGTGGTTCATATAGCCTCGGCTATCACTTCCTTATTGTCCAGTCGTGATGGTCAAGTGGTTTAAGGCGTCCCTGTACATACCAGTTGCGTTGCTCCTTGGAGTATGGGTTCGAGTCACTTCTGGGGTGTGAGTTTTCAGTTATATATATATATATATATATATATATATTTACNATTCCCTGATGACCATATAGGCAGCACACACCTGCTTGATGACCATAAAGGCAGCAGAACACACCATACATGCCTGGTGACCATACAGTCTGCAACACCCACCTGTCAGGTCACCATACAGGCAACACCCACCAGACTGGTGACCATACATTCAGTGCCCATGAGCCCCTGATCATACAAGCAGCACCCACCTGCCTGGTGATCATACAGGAAGCAGCACCCACCTGCCTGACGACCATAAAGGCAGTACCCACCTGCCTGGTTACCATACAGGTAGCACAAACCTGCCTGATGACCATACAGAAAGCAGCACCCACCTGACTGATGACCATACAGGCAGCACCCACCTGCCTGATGACCATACAAGCAGAACCAACCTGCCTGATGACCATACAGACAGCAGCACCCACCTTCCTGGTGACCATACAGGCAGCACCCACCTCCTGGTGACCATAGAGGCAGCACTTCCCTGCCTGGTGACCATACAGGCAGCACCCACCTGTCTGGTGACCATACAGGCAGCAGCACGCACCTGCCTGGTGACCATACAGGCAGCAGCACGCACCTGCCTGGTGACCATACAGGCAACATCATCCTGCCTGGTGACCATACAGACAGCACCCACCTGCCTGGTGACCATACATGCAGCACCTCCTGCCTGGTGACCATAGAGGGACCACCGTCCTGCCTGATGACCATACAGGCAGCACTCACCTGTCTGGTGACCATACAAGCAGCAGCACCCACCTGCCTGGTGATAATATAGGCAGCACACACCTTTTGATGACCATACAGGCAGCAACACCCACCCGCCTGGTGATCATACAGGCAGCACACACCTGCCCGATGACCATACAGGCAGCACCTACCTGCCTGATGACCATACAGGCAGCAGCACCCACCTGCCTGATGACCATACAGGCAGCATCACCCACCTTCCTGATGACATACAGGTAGCACCCACCTGCCTGGTGACCATACAGACAGAACCCACCTGCCTGATGACCATACAAGCATAAGCACCCACCTGCCTGGTGATCATACAGGCAGCACCCACCTGCCTGGTGACCATACAGCCTGCAGCACCCACCTGCCTGATGACCATACAGGAAGCATTCACCTGCCTGGTGACCATACAGGAAGCATTCACCTGCCTGGTGGCCATACAGGCAGCACTCACCTGCCTGATGACCATATATGGAGCACCCACCTGCCTGGTGACCATACAGGCAGCAGCACCCACCTGCCTGGTGACCATACAGGCAGTACCCACCTGCCTGATGACCATACAGGTAGCACCCACCTGCCTGGTGATCATACAGGCAACAGCACCCACCTGCCTGGTGACCATACAGGCAGCACCCACCTGCCTGGTGACCATACAGGCAGCACCCACTTGCCTGTTGACCATACAGGCAGCAGCACGCACCTGCCTGAAGACCATACAGGCAACATCATCCTGCCTGGTGACCATACAGACAGCACCCACCTGCCTGGTGACCATACATGCAGCACACACCTGCCCGGTGACTATACAGGCAGCACCCTCCTGCCTGGTGACCATAGAGGGACCACCGTCCTGCCTGATGACCATACAGGCAGCACCCACCTGTCTGGTGACCATACAAGCAGCAGCATCCACCTGCCTGGTGACCATACAGGCAGCACACACCTGCTTGATGACTATACAGAAAGCAGCACCCACCTGCCTGGTGATAATACAGGCAGCACACACCTTTTGATGACCATACAGGCAGCAACACCCACCCGCCTGGTGATCATACAGGCAGCACACACGTGCCCGATGACCATACAGGCAGCACCTACCTGCCTGATGACCATACAGGCAGCAACACCCACCTGCCTGATGACCATAAAGGCAGCACCCACCTGCCTGGTGACCATACAGCCTGCAGCACCCACCTGCCTCATGACCATACAGGAAACATTCACCTGCCTGGTGACCATACAGGGAGCATTCACCTGCGTGGTGGCCATACAGGCAGCACTCACCTGCCTGATGACCATATATGCAGCACCCACCTGCCTGGTGACCATACAGGGAACAGCACACACCTGCCAGGTGACCATACACTCAGCAGCACCCAAGTGCTTGGTGACCACACAGGCAGCACCCAAATGCCTGATGACCACACAGGCAGCACCCAAATGCCTGGTGACCATGCAGGCAGCACCCACCTGCCTGGTGACCATACAGGCAGCACCCAAATGCCTGCCCGCCAAACACACAGCGAAACTACAACGTTGCTACAAATTTCGAACAAGATTTAACACATCCTATCAAGTTATAAGAACTAATATAACAAATTGTAACAACGTACTAATATGTCAAAATCACGTTAAGCCAAGATGTAACAACTTTATTACAAGGTGTAGCAAGCAGAAAATAGGGTCAGTTACGGTTTGTGTTTCCTGGGTGGTGACCATACAGGCTGCAGCACCCACCTGCCTGATGACCATACAGGCAGCGCCCACCTGCCGGGTGACCATACAGGCAGCAGAACACACCTGTCTGGTGACCATACAGGCTGCATCCACCTGCCTGGTGACCATACAGGCAGCAGAACCCACCTACCTGATGACCATACAGGCAGCACCCACCTGCCGGGTGACCATACAGGCAGCAGAACACACCTGTCTGGTGACCATACAGGCTGCATCAACCTGCCTGGTGACCATACAGGCAGCACCCACCTACCTGGTGACCATACAGGCAGCACCCACCTGCCTGGTAACCATACAGGCAACACCCACCTGCCTCATGACTATACAGGCATCAGTATCCACCAGCCTGGTGACCATTCAGGTAGCAGCACCCACAAGCCTCGTGACCATACAGGCTGCAGCACAAATCTGCCTAGTACCCATACAGGCAGCAGCACCCACCTGCCTGATGACCATACAGGCATTACCCACCAGCCTGGTGACCATACAGACAGCAGCACCCACATGTCTGATGATCATGCAGGCAGCACCTAACTGCCTGGTGACCATACAGGCAGCAGCACCCACCTGCCTGGTGACCATACAGGCAGCGCCCACCTGCCTCATAACCATACAAGCAGCACGCACCTGCCTGGTGACCATACAGGCAGCACCCACCTGCCTGGTGACCATTCAGGCAGCACCCACCTGCCTGGTGGCCATACAGGCAGCACCCACCTGACAGGTGACCATTCAGGCAGCAGCACCCACCTGCCTGGTGACCAAACAGGTAGCACGCATCTGCCTGATGACCATACAGGCAGCACGCACCTGCCTGGTGACATTACAGGCAGCACCCACCTGCTTGGTGATCATACAGGCCGCAGCACACACCTACCCGGTGACTATACAGGCAGCCACCCACCTTCCTGGAGACCATACAGGCAGCAGCACCGATCTACAGAAGACCATACAGGCAGCAGCACCCACCAGCCTGGTGACCATACAGGCTGCAGCACCCACCTGCCTGATGACATACAGGAAGGATTCACCTGCCTGGTGACCATACAGGAAGCATTCACCTGCCTCGTGGCCATGCAGGCAGCACTCTCCTTCCTGATGACCATATATGCAGCACCCACCTGCCTTGTGACCATACAGGCAGCAGCACCCACCTGCCTGGTGACCATACAGGCAGCACCCCCTGCCTGGTGACCATACAGGCAGCAGCACCCACCTGCCTGGTGACCATACAGGCAGCACCCACCTGCCTGATGTCCATACAGGCAGCAGCACCCACCTGCCTGGTGACCATACAGGCGCAGCACCCACCAGCCTTGTTTACTCTACAGGCAGTAACCACCTGCCTGATGACCAGACAGGCAGAAGCACCCACCTGCCTGGTGACCATACAGGCAGCAGCACCCACCTGCCTGGTGACCATAACAGGCAACAGCACACACCTGCCTGGTGACCATACACTCAGCAGCACCCAACTGCTTGGTGACAACACAGGCAGCACCCAAATGTCTGGTGACCATACAGGCAGCACACACCTGCCGGTGACCATGCAGGCAGCACCCACCTGCCTGATGACCATACAGGCAGCACCCACCTGCCGGGTGACCATACAGGCAGCAGAACACACCTGTCTGGTGACCATACAGGCTGCATCCACCTGCCGGTGACCATACAGGCAGCAGCACCCACCTACCTGATGACCATACAGGCAGCACCCACCTGCCGGTGACCATACAGGCAGCAGAACACACCTGTCTCTGACCATACAGGCTGCATCACCTGCCTGGTGACCATACAGGCAGCACCCACCTACCTGGTGACCATACAGGCAGCACTCACCTGCCTCATGACTATACAGACATCAGTATCCACCAGCCTGGTGACCATTCAGCAGCAGCACCCACCAGCCTCGTGACCATACAGGCTGCAGCACAAATTTGCCTGGTATCCATACAGGCAGCACCACCTGCCTGGTGACCACACAGGCAGCAGCAC
>WNGS01162224.1:20378-35990 GCA_020271785.1 Procambarus virginalis
CATTGGCAAAAAACCAGCGTTGAATGTAATGAAACGCCATTTTCTGGGTGAGTCCCGGAGGCTCCCCGGAGCTATCCCAGGCTGATATGCTAATTTCAGACTTTGGCATCAGTCATGTGTATGGAGTTCTTAGGCCTACCGGGGACCACGGCCAGAACCGGGCCCCCTCAGAGAGGCAAGGGGAGCAATGGCCTATAGAAGCCCCCGTGTGGTTGGAAGCATTCTATGTCTGCCATCGACCGGGACAGGCACCCAGAAAGGTAAGCGCCCCAAAACAAACCCCTATTCTGGTTAAAATTGCTACCAAAATCCGAACTAGTGGATAGAACTCCCAAACAGAAAAACAAGCAAACTAGTGTGACGTCACACGTCACCGCGCCGCTGTCTGCGCAGCTCCCCCCTCCCCGGGAGGGGGAAGGTGGAGCCCCAGACCTCCCACGCCGGCTATCCACCCATCAGTTCTGAGGCTGGATGTCAAGACACGCGAAAAACCGCCGACCGGAGGGAGGGAGGGTTGCCGGGGAGCCTCCGGGACTCACCCAGAAAATGGCGTTTCATTACATTCAACGCTGGTTTTCTGGGGGGAGCCCCGTCGGCTCCCCGGAGCTAACTACCCACAGAGGAAGATCAAAGGGACGGAACCGGGAGGCGGACACCACCCAAACAACCAAAACGCTAAAACCAAAGGAGCAGGAAAACTCAGCGACCCGACCCCCAGAGGCAAATGCCAAAAGGAAAAAAGCCGACGAAAAACAAACCGGAACCGAAGAGGCACTACCAACCGAGGAGAAGACAGAGCACGCTGACCAGAAACCAGGATGGTGCAAGCGGCGCACGAACAGGCCGGAGGGGAAACGAAGCACAAGACAGCTTACTAAGCGGTGTAGAAGCAAGACCGAAAGCAAGCCAAAGCGACTCCGCCAGCGCCGCACAAAAGAGAGAGAGGCGACAGTATGTGGCACGACGACGGCCCCCAACCCCCACCAAAAAACCAGGCCGACGCTAACAAGAGGAACCACCTAAGAAGGTACAGGAAAAGGAAGGACCGCCAAAACACCCCATACTGCCGCCAAGAGAAACACGCAGGTGGGACACCGACCACCAGCCGGAGGCGAGACCACGAGGCAGACGGAAGCAGCCCCGACAAGGCCCCTCCGAGCCCAGGAAAAGGCGGAGCCGCAAGAAGATCTCGGGCGCGACCACCGAACTCAGGTGGTACAAGGAGATGGAACGTCTGCCGAACAGACAAATCCCAAAGCAAGCAAACCCGCCAGGAGAACAAATGACGGGTCCGACGCGAGACATCGCAAGACCCCAAAAAACCAAGTGGCAGGGCAAGCAAGGAAACCAAAGAAGGCGGAAGGGTTGCCGCCAGAACCCTACCCGAACCAAGAGGTACGAGCAACAGCAACAGACCGAGACAAAGAAGCACACCACAGGACACAGGCCGAAAAAAGCCCAAGAAGCCAAGGAACACACGCAGAACACCCCTGTGGCAGAGGAGGAAAACAAGGGAACACACAAACAATGAAGTGGTGGAAACCGACCACGTCCCCCAACATAGCAGCAAGTGCAGGCAAAACTGACCAAAGGAGATGCCAGGAAAACGACTGGGGTGAGGCAGGACGAAAGAGCAGAAGCATAAAAAACCCAGGAGTAAGGACACGCCACTGCGAAACACGGTACTAATGCACACGCGCAGTAGT
Source organism: Procambarus virginalis (assembly GCA_020271785.1). Taxonomy (NCBI): domain Eukaryota; kingdom Metazoa; phylum Arthropoda; class Malacostraca; order Decapoda; family Cambaridae; genus Procambarus; species Procambarus virginalis. Next base: position 22,085 of record WNGS01162224.1, read on the forward strand.
AGCAACATACAACCTGGTGGATAAAGACAGGCTGTTTAACACAAGGGGCACACGCACTAGGGGACGCAGGTGGAAACTGAATGCCCAAATGAGCCACAGAGATAGTAGAAAGAACTTTTTAGTGTCAGAGTGGTTGACAAATGGAATGCATTAGGAAGCGATGTGGTGGAGGCTGACTCCAAACACAGTTTCAAGTGTAGATATGATAGAGCCCAATAGGCTCAGGAAACCGTACACCTGTATAAGATTGACGTTTGAGAGGCGGGACCAAAGAGCCAGAGCTCAACCCCCGCAAGCACAACTAGGGGAGTATACACCACCGCAACATGCCACAGGTAAAGAGCAACTCGCTCCGGCAAAGGCAGAGAACGGAGCAGATAGACCCCAGACAGGGCCCACTGAGACACGACAGAACCCAGCAGGCCCAGGAACCCGCCTACCAGGCGACCGACGGCGGAGAAACCCCGCTCAAAACCGGCTGGATGGGGAACCGGGAGCTCATGTACACCCCAAGCCCGGCCCGAGGCCAGGCTAGACCGGCCAAAGGGAGGCCCACCAGGAAGACGCATGGGGCGGCCTGCAGGCCCACAGACTCCCCACAACCAGGATGGGCCATAACTAAGTCGAAGGCAAGCTAGTGTGCCCCGGAAGTCCACAGACCGTACCATAGGGGCATAACTTGCAATCCCCTCACAGAGTTCAGTGGCATACCTATAATAGGTTAAGTAACAATTGTAATTACGAAACCATAAGATGCTTATTGTAACCTACTAAGTAGGTCAGGTAAGGTCGGTGTTTTCCACGAAGTTTTTAAGGGAAACTATTATGTTTAGTATGGCACCTATGCACGGAACGAAGAAGTCAATATTGACGTAATAAAGATGCGGGGACGGGTTGGTGCAAGAGAGAACCGGATCAGCACCTCCAAGGATACCCGATCAACCAGGCTGTGACTCATACGTCGGGCAGCGAGCAGCCATGTCCAACAGCCAGCATGACCAGTCCAGGAGGCCTGGTCGATGACCGGGCCGCGGGGACGCTAAGCCCCGGAAGCACCTCAAGTTAACCTCAAGATAAGGTACCAGCGAGAAGGCGTATGCTCGCAAGGAGGTCGTGTAACAACTGCAGACCTCTGATGGATATACAGTGTTCCCCGAGTGTGCCTATGGCACCACTGCACTCCACTGGTACTATCCCGCAAGTTCTACCAGATAGGCGGGACCCAAAAGCCAGAGCGCATAAACCTTGCAAGCACAGCCAGGAGCCCTACCAGGCGAGTACAGAACCAACACCACAAACCCCACACCACATAACACTAACAAAGGTGGGACCCCTGAATGACCCTAGCATGGGTTGGACATGCACAAGAGTGGGACAGGAAGGGGTGAAAAAAGGGGACCGACACTGGTGTGCGAACGGTCTCAGTCGTACAAAAAGAGACCTAAAGAAAGACAGGCATATAACACCACATCCAGCGCCCTGCCAAAAGACGCCAGACCGCAGAAACTCACCTGGCAAACGGTGGCTCGAAGTGACACGACTCAACCGAGCCCAGAAGAACCTGGGAGCACCGCCAGGTGAAGAAGCCAGAGCCGGACCTGCAGGAGAGCAAGGAAGAGGCGAAGAAGGCGGCCCACACCCATGACACAGGGGAAACCTCGGCGGCCTCCCCACAACTGGAACCCAGGACACCCCCGGAGCGAAAAGGGGCACATACCGCGGCAAGGGAGAAGAGCGAAAGGCGAAGCACTGGAGCAAAAAGACGACGAACACCGGCACTACACACCGCCCAGACCAAAACAAACTCCGCGGCGCACGCGCATGACATGCTGGCCGAAAACGCGCAACCTACCCTGCGGGAAGGCGGCAACCAAGACTACTGCACAAGAAAAGTAGCCAAAAGAGTGAGCAGGAACAAGAAAACCGGCCAAAGAAGCGAAGACAGAGCCCAAAAAAGGCACGCACCGGGCCACAAACAGCCCAACAAGGCTGCAAGTAGCCCCACAGGGCCACAAGGAGCCCCACAGGGCCACAAGTAGCCCCACAGGGCCACAAGTAGCCCACAGGGCCACAAGTAGCCCCACAGGGCCACAAGTAGCCCACAGGGCCACAAGTAGCCCAACAGGGCCACAAGTAGCCCAACAGGGCCACAAGTAGCCCAACAGGGCCAGAAAGAGCCCAAACGGGCCAAAAGTAGCCCAACAGGGCTACAAGGAGCACAACAGGACCACAAGGAGCCCAACAGGGCTACAAGTAGCCCAACTCGGCAACAAGGACGAGGAGCCGACAGACGTTCCAATAACGCGGGAAGTAGGAAAAACCTTCCCGAACCCTCGAGAACACGGAAGCCAAAACCAGTCCCGAAGGCACACAAAGGCGCATGCGCACCCGAGACCAGTAGTCATGTAGAACCCCCAAACGGGAAACATGACGAAAACACCGTCCCAAAAAAGGGGTGGGGGAAACATCCACCCACAGGACGGAACCAACCGACTCAAAGGCCAAGGAACCGAGCCCGGGGAGGGGCCGACGCCCAACAGCACGTACGGCGAGTGGAGAGGAAAACCCCACTCCGCGTAACCACAAGCCCCGCCGAGAGGGGGATAAAAACCCCCACGGGGTCCTATGGGGCCAAGGCCCCCCAAGTCAGCCCCTCCGCAGCCCCGGGAACCCACACAACAGGCCCCGGGGCCGAGCCGTCCCCCTAAAGCCCCGGCCGTACCAGAAAACCGGGACAGCCGTGAAAACACTAAGGAAGGGAGCCCACTGGCAGACTCTTACAACACGGCTGGAGGAACAGGCTCGAATGCCCCCGTCACTACCCCGGAAGGGGATTTCCCCGAGACTGCCCGAGTCTCAACACCATCAAACCCCGCCCTGAACCTACAGACGGTAAGGAACCGGATGCAGGCAGGAAGGGGAATCCAGGGGAAAAACAAGAACCAAAACGGGGCAGCCCCGGGGCTCCCGGGGAGTTACCACGAGAGCGTTGCCACCACCAAGGCTCAAGTGCAACGCCTCTGCTGCCCGCACCAGCTGAGCACAACTGGGTAACCGAGCCATAACGAGCAACAAACTCGCAGGACTCCGGGTCGAAGGTGTCACCGACCCCACAGGCAGCAGACGGAGGCAAAACAGAGAGTCACCCAGAGACAAGGGGTGAGCAACCCTCAAACTCGCTGGAAGCGAGGGGGGGGCTCTGGGGTCACATCCATCGGACCCACGCGCCCCCAGGGGTTTCCCAGGGTCCCGAGCGTTTACTATAAGAGGACTCGCGCTCAGGTATTCCCAGGCAGGGTACTGCTAACCGGCACCCAAAACTACCAAACAACTTTCTAAGAGCTGAACCCCGGGACGTGTACACTCACGGGGACCTAGCAGGGGGTACCACCAGAAAACTCAGAACACAAGGGACACCAGGGGCAAGAACGAAGGCAGACCCCCCCACCAGGTAGATAAACAAAAGAAAAAGAAAACCCCGCAAGAGGACAGCGTACCCAAGCGGAACAGAGCCGGCCGCTATGATTGGGAAAAGACAAGCTGCACAGTACCCTGCGCCCCACCAGTGCAAAACTGCCCCTTACTCTAAGGCGAACAAGGGAGACAGAACACCCGAGCACACAAAGAGCGGCCGAAAACCAAGCAGTAAACGGCCTAGCAGGGGCAGACCCCAAGGAACTTGTGGAAGGTGGCCCCAAGTCCCAAGGGCAGTACTTACAGGGCACCTAGGGAAGGGAACCCTAGGCGCATGCAGCCCGAGTACTGGAGAATCACTCCCGGCTCGCGCACCACCTAGAAAACAGACACCACACTCTAGGTGCAGTGCTGAAACAACCACTGGAGCCGGAGCACATAACCGGTGCCTATAGCATCAGCCGAAGAACTGATGGGTGGATAGCCGGCGTGGGAGGTCTGGGGCTCCACCTTCCCCCTCCCGGGGAGGGGGGAGCTGCGCAGACAGCGGCGCGGTGACGTGTGACGTCACACTAGTTTGCTTGTTTTTCTGTTTGGGAGTTCTATCCACTAGTTCGGATTTTGGTAGCAATTTTAACCAGAATAGGGGTTTGTTTTGGGGCGCTTACCTTTCTGGGTGCCTGTCCCGGTCGATGGCAGACATAGAATGCTTCCAACCACACGGGGGCTTCTATAGGCCATTGCTCCCCTTGCCTCTCTGAGGGGGCCCGGTTCTGGCCGTGGTCCCCGGTAGGCCTAAGAACTCCATACACATGACTGATGCCAAAGTCTGAAATTAGCATATCAGCCTGGGATAGCTCCGGGGAGCCGACGGGGCTCCCCCCAGAAAATAGGTCATTTTCTTCGACCATTAGAGACTTTTCCTTGTGAAGTGATAATATTTGACCATTTGGTCAAAGTGATCAACACCTTTCATGTTTGTATTGTAAGCACAGATTGCATTTGGCTTGTTGACAGTGACCTGTTGCACTGAAGATGTTTCATCTCGATTCCATACTCATTTCTTACATTCAACTTCTTGTGTATCTGCATTGTGACAAGTTGTTATGAGTGAAATAACTCGCTTATCTTTCCACAAAATAATGAAAGTATTGTCCTTCTGTTTCAGTACAGTTTTATCTATTGGCAAATTACCCTTTGCATTGATCTGAAGGGTTTAGGTGCGCCATGCTGCATTTTGATGGTACCACACGTGTATACCTCTACTTAAAGCAGCAATTCACTCAATCAAATCGAATTATAATAGTTGTCAATATATAAATGGTAACCTTTGTTCTTCAGTGGTTCAATCAAGCCAATACCGTTTCAATCATTGTTTTTCCAATTCCTGCATAAATTTCAAAATCAATGATATAGCCAGTCTTGGATTCAGCTATCATGTAGAGCTTTATTCCATATTATCAGGTTTATTGGGTTTATAGGTCTTGAAAGCTAGACGGCCAAGCCATGGCATTGTGCCTTCATCCAAACTCAATTTTTTCTGAGGAATGTTTAATGTCTTGAATTTCTGTGTGAGATATTGCATGACTGATCGAACTTTGATCAGTCTGTCTAGATTGTGGTCTTGTGGAATGGACTTATTGTTATAAATATAAAAATACTCTCCAATCATTTCATATTGTTTAGAAGTCATAAATGTATTGAAACAAGGTATATGCCTGAATCTACCTGTTTACCAGTACATTCTAATTCTTGGCAACGGGCAAATACCCATCAAAATCGTCAGTCCCAAATATCGTGCCATGTCTTTCACTGTCATTGGTTCCATTTCTTGTTTGTCGTTGTCCCAGTACGTACATTGCTTTGGGAAGCATGCAAATTAGTTTCATAAGTCATATATTTCAGCAAGCTTTGAGTGAGAAATAGTTGAATAAAACCCAAATAGGTACAGGAACAATCAAGCCTGGTGTAGCTGTAAAACTGTCTACAAAGAGTTGAGTATTGTCACTACACCACCCTTCATCAGAACCTGTTGGTGGTGGGGTACATGTGGTACGTTTGGCTCTAGCACGAGCTCTAGTACCTCGCCATGCACGTGTGGCAGTCTCAATCTCAGACTCCTCACTTCCATCACTATCAAAATCCGCCTCTGCTGTTTCCGTTTCAATACATTCACTAACTTCATCAGTGTCAGTCTCAACAACACTTTCATCACTAAATAACTTGGATAATTCATCAAATATAGCCTGAAACTTAGAGGGTGTGAGTTGCACTCGCTTGTACTTCTTGTGTACACTACTTAGCTTTCCACTCTGACGCTTTGTTTTCGCTGATTTCTTCCTGGAAGGGCCTTGTTCATGATCACTATTCATCACGGAGTAAGCACAGACAGTATCTAAAGCCGCACTAAGAAATATAGCCACGGAAAATAGCCGAAATGTTCACACGTTGTGGAGGCGAGGGGCAGCGTGGCCGGTCATAACAATGGAGTGAGAACAGTGGGCCTACGGCGCGGTCCGCACTGTCTGGGTGCCACATGGCCTAACAAAGAGAACAGGAGGACGCTGGCGCTCAGTTTAAAATCAGTCCCCAAAAATTCGGATAAAAACCAGATTTTCTGCAAATATTTTAATAAACGATGCAATGCTGCATTGTTACTAGACTACCCTCGAGTAAAAGAATGATGCAATGATGCGTCGTTACCGAGCCAAAGTGTTATTAATGACTAGCATTTAACCATTAAGTGGCATTAAGGCAGGCCCCCGTTACGTCCCCTTCCCCCTCCCGGGGAGGGGGCGAACTGCGCAGACATGCGGCACAGCTCGTGTGATGTCATGCTTGTTTGCTCGTTTTTCTTTTGGGGAGTTCTGTCCACTCATTTGACAATTTTTGTTGTTAACCAGAATAGGGGTTTGTTTTGTAGTGCTTACCTTTCTGGGGGTGCCTGTCCCGGTCGATGGCAGATACAGAATGCTCCAAATCACATGTGCATTTCTATGGGCCATTGCTCCTTGTGCCTCTGTGAGGGGGCTAGGTTCTGGCCCGTGGTCCCAAGTAGGCCTAGGACTCCACCCACATCGACTGATGTAAAATAGTTAGAGTATCCATATCAGCCATGGATAGCTCCGGGGAGCCGTAAGAGCTCCCCACAGAAAAGTACCCTGTCCAAGATCAGGATGGCTCTGGCGACGCATGAGCAGGCTGGAAGTGAACAATGCCTGAGACGGCCCGTGAACGGTGCGGAAGAAACAACAAAACCAAAGCAAGTTGAAGCGGCTCCACTAGTGCTGCATGAGACAAGGCGACAGTATGCGGCAACATGATGGACCCAAACCTCCACTAGAGACGGACAAAATCACGTCAACAAAAAGCGAAGTATGCCGGTGACGAGACAAAAAGAAAAGAAAGGACCACCAGAAAACCTCATACCGCCACTGAGACGAAGCACGCAGATAAGAAACCAGCAAAGAAGCCACCTGATCACCAAACAAATGGTGAGACTCGAGTCAAAATTACCAGACTTCAAGACTTGAGGAGAAGACTGAACCAGCCCCTGTCAGGGACTGGACCGATCATATGAAAGGAGAAGGAGCCGGGGAAAAATCCCTGGGTGCAGACACCGAGCAAGCAGCGCCTGAACCAAGGCAGTCAAGGAGCCAAAAGGAACGTTTGCCAAGGAACCAGGAAACCAAACCCAGTTAGCCGGGAAAGAACCAACCCGGGCAAGCAGATACACCCAGTCCGGGAGGAAAAGGGGACACTTGAAGGATCAACAAGTCAGACAATGGATGACAATAAGAAGTCGCTGGCAGAAACTGCCGAACCGCAAACTCCGCAAACAGCAAGGACAAAATGGCAATGAAAACCTAAGACCCAGGGCTGAGGTAAGAGAACAACAAGGAAGCGAGCACCACGAGCCAAAAAGCGAGACTCAAAGCGAAAAACAGTGACACCACATCTCGCAGCAGTGACACCACCAGCCCCAGCAGGGCAGAACGATGCAAGCGTCTCTGAGGAAGGTATGAGGGAGAACAACGTAGGACATGTACTGCACTAAAACTGAAATGTACAGTCTGGAACACACAGAAAAGGCCGCAATCAGGGTCCATAAGCTTAGCTCCTCCTGTCCCAACGAAAAGGAACTGTATGGGCAGGAATGGGTGATCGGAAATCTACATCCACCAGCAGACATTGCAACACATAAGCTGGTAGAGACATACAAGGAGAAGACGAAAAAACTCAGTTCTATAACTGAACACTGGGTCTGTTCAACAACAGGGAACTGAACAAGTACAGAGCCCAACCTGGCACTACCTTAGTGTATAGCCAATATGTACCTACTAAGAAACACAATAATGTGGAGTATAGAGGTAGAAATACGTAAAAATGCAACACAAAGACCTTAAATAAAGCCCAAGCACTGGTAGCTAGGGACAAGAGTATAAGCAAGATGATGAAGCAATAACACCCAGGAAACAATTGGCAACGGAATGTACATTAACCCTTTAACTGTGCAACACATCATATGATGTGTTCAGTGACTTGCAGTAACTTGCGCTCCACATCATATGATGTATTGGAGTACTACGCAAGATTTAAACAGCCTGCGGATACACAGGGTTCACCACACCATCATCAAGGCTCTTGTAAATAGACGCCATTTTTTTTTTAAATGATGGGCCAAATTCCCGGGTATGAGGGGCTTCAGTATTGAGTGAGCTACCAAGCCTGACGCATGCAGCATGAGCTCACAGCACTGCTGTTCAGCTTGTGACAACAGCATCGCCTAAAAATGCCATAATATACATTTGCATGCTATTATTTAGCGATGATATTATTACAGAAGACCCCTGACTGTGATAAAAATGACCAGGATTCTGATAATAGCAGGATTGTTGTGATAATTAGCGCTGTGGTAGGAGGAGTAATCTTGGTGGGGAAGGAGGTAGCGTTGTCTGCTGACTCTGTGTGACCACCTTTTACTGTCTGGACTCACTATATCAACTTAGTTGTTCGCTATGGTAAACAAAACATGCTGATACTTATATATAACGTCTGTATATAAAAGCAAAAACAGTATGGTGGGAGGCGAATGGTGGCGAGTCAGGTGAGGTGAGGGAGGGAGGGAGTTGCAACCAGCGGCGGGCTGCCACTGCCACTCAGCATACCAACTTAGTGGTTCGTTATGGTGAACACAAATGTAAATACTTATACAGTGGTACCTCGGAATGCGAGTGTCCCTGTATGCGAGTTTTTCGGAAGACGAGCAGGATTTCCTTGGAAAATATGTCTCGGAACACGAGGGTTACCTCGGGACGCGAGTTTGTTGATACGCGTACAGGCCGACCTAGCGCGTGGTGGTTCGGCGATCGTCGCCCCTCCGCCCCTCAGTTTACCATTGTCTCGCGCTCAGTGACTACCTCGCATCAATTCTTCTCATGGATTTTCAGTGTTTTGTTGGATTTTTGGTGATTTGACTATACAATTTGTTATTATATATCTCACCATGGGTCCCAAGAAAGCCAGTGGTAAGGATAAAGGCCAGAAAGCCCATGTGAGGATGACAATAGAGGAGAACAAGAGATAATTCGGAAGCATGAGAACGGTACAACGTTGTTGAACTTTGTAGGCAGTACAACAAAGCCACATCAACAATATGCACTATACTTAAGAAGAAAAATGAGATTATGAGTGCTAAAGTGGCAAAAGGAGTAAGAACAATAACAAAACAAAGACCACAAATACTTGAAGAAGTGGAAAAGTTGTATATTAATTTGGATACACAACAAGGAGTTAAGGGGAGATAGTGTTTCGGAGGCCATTATGTGTGAGAAAGCCAGGGTATTGCACGAAGACCTTCTAAAGAAAACCCCTGCAACGAGTGATGCAGAGACGAAAGAGTTTAAGGCAAGCAGGGGCTGGTTTGAAAAATTTAGAAGGAGAAGTGGTATCCATAGTGTTACAAGGCATGGGGAGGCAGCCAGCTCAGACAAACCAGCCGCTGGACATTTATTGAGGAATTTAAAGAGTTTGCAGAGGCTGAGGGATACCTACCGCAACAAGTGTTTAATTGTGACGAAACAGGACTGTTTTGGAAAAGAATGCCTAAGAGGACATACATTACCAAGGAGGAAAAATCCTTGCCCGGACACAAGCCTATGAAAGATAGGTTTACGCTTGTGCTGTGTTCAAATGCGAGTGGCGATTTGAAAATTAAACCCTTGCTAGTGTATCATTCTGAAAATCCAAGGGTTTTCAAACAGTATAAAGTGCAGAAAACTCAAATGTGTGTGATGTGGAAGTCTAATAAAAAAGCATGGGTGACTAGGCTTATTTTTTCGGAGTGGGTGAATGAAGTGCTGTGCCCTACCATAGAAAAATATCTGCAGGAGAAACATTTGCCACTCAAAGCCGTGCTTCTCCTCGACAATGCTCCTGCTCATCCTCGAGGCTTGGAAGATGATGTGTTGCCCAGATACAATAAATTCCTCACAGTTAAATTCCTTCCTCCTAACACCACTCCTCTAATTCAGCCTATGGACCAGAAAATCATAGCGAATTTTAAGAAACTTTATGAAAGGGCACTTTTCCGAAAATGTTTTGAAGTGACTGAAGCCACAAACCTCACCCTCAAAGAGTTCTGGAAACACCATTTTAACATTTGTAGTGCTTTAAAACTCGTTGACAAAGCCTGGCAAGAAGTGACTCAAAGAACCCTGATCTCTGGCTGGAGAAAATTGTGGCCTGAATGTGTGAGAGAACTAGACTTTGAGGGGTTTGAGCCTATAAATGATGCGCCTATTGTTGAGGAAATTGTTACTCTAGGCCAGCAAATGGGCTTGGAATTGGATAGTGATGATGTGGAGGAGTTGGTGGAAGAACACAATGAAGAACTGACCACCGAAGAACTCCAAGCCCTTCAACAGGAACAGCGAGACAACGCAGCTGAAGATTCTTCAGTGGAGGAGGATGAGGCAGTAGCAGATGTCCCTTCTGCAGTAATTAAGAAGGTGTGTCAGATGTAGGAAGAGATTCAAACAATTGTTGAAAAGACTCACCCAGAGAAAGCTGTAGTAGGCCGTTGCCTTAATCTTTTCAATGACAATGTGATGCCTTACTACAGAGAGGCATGCGAAGAAGGGAAAAGCAAGCTTCCATGGACAGATATGTGGTGAGAAAATCGAGCAGTGAGCCTCAACCAGGACCTAGTGGCACTCAGATAAAACGTGCCAGGGAGAGCACACCAGAAAAGTCCTCACTGCCTGATGTAATAATGGAAGGGGACTCCCCTTCCAAACAGTAACTCCTCTCCTCCTCCCTCCTCCTCACCATCTTCCATACGCCTAGAGCATTTAACAGCAAGGTAAGTAATAACTTGAACATAGTTTTGTAGGTTTATTTAGATGAATTAGGTATAAAAATTTAGTTTGATATGGGGTTTTTGGGGTAGTCAGGAACAGATTAATTCATTTCCCATTATTTCTTATGGGGAAATTAGCTTCAGAATACGAGTTTTCGGAATACGAGGCGTCTCCTGGAACCAATTAAACTCTTAAACTGAGGTATGCCTGTATATAACGTGTATATACAGTGTAATAACAGCAAAAGGAGTGTGAGGGAGAAGCCATTTTGGTGATGGGTGTGGCAACATCTGCATGATTTGTCACGTTGGTAGGGGTAAAGAGCATTATACCGGCTTAGTTGAACAGTTATGGTGAACAAAACATATAAATACTTATATATAACGTCTGTATATAGGGTAATAACACCACAAACAGTATTGTTGGGGGTGAAATTTTAGAGCGTCTGACCTTGAATGTGTGAGGGAAGCAGCCGCCACCTGACTGTGTGTAGCGACGTCTCTTAGTGCCTGAACTAACTATATCAACTTAGTTGTACAGTTGTGGTGAGCAAAACATGCAGATACTTATATATAACGTCTGTATATAGTGAATAAAAGCAAAAACAGTATTGTGGGAGGAGAATGTGGGTAAGTCAGGTGAGTTGAGGGAGGGAGGAAGTAGCAGCCAGTGGTGGGCTGCCACTGGCTGCCACTGCTACTGCCACTGAGCATGCCAAGCTAGTGGTTCGTTATGGTGAACACGAATGTAGATACTTATATATAACATCTGTATATAGTGAATAAAAGCAAAAACAGTATGGTGGGAGGAGAACTTGGGCAAGTGAGGTGTTGAGGGAGTGAGTGGCAGCGAGTGGCTGGCTGGTGTGTGGCGGTCACTCCTTGTTGCTTTTTTACTCATAATAGCAACTTAGTGGTTCATTATGGTGAACAAAACATGCAGATACTTATATATAACCTGTGTATATAGTGTAATAACCAACAAAGTATTTGTTCACTGTTTGATGAACATAATGATTGAATTAACAATATGCACACCATACTTTTGAGTACAGTGATGATTCACTCATTTTATTATATAAATATATCACACTACACACTATTCAATAATATTACAGCAAAAAACGAGCGTTGAATGTAATGAAACGCCATTTTCTGGGCGAGACCCGGAGGCTCCCCGGAGATATCCCAGGCTGATATGCTAATGTCAGACTTTGGCATCAGTCATGTGTATGGAGTTCTTAGGCCTACCTGGGACCACGGCTAGAACCGGGCCCCCTCAGAGAGGAAAGGGGAGCAATGGCCTATAGAAGCCCCCGTGTGGTTGGAAGCATTCTATGTCTGCCATCGACCGGAACAGGCACCCAGAAAGGTAAGCGCCTCAAAACAAACCCCTATTCTGGTTAAAACTGCTACCAAAAGCCAAACTAGTGTATAGAACTCCCCAACAGAAAAACAAGCAAACTAGTGTGACGTCACACGCTGCCGCGCCGCTGTCTGCGCAGCTCCCCCCTCCCCGGGAGGGGGAAGGGAGGAGCCCCAGACCCTCCACGCCAGCTACCCACACCTCAGTTCTTGAGGCTGGATGTCAAAAACGCGAAAAAAACGGCGACCGGAGGGAGGGAGGGATGCCAGGGAGCCTCCGGGACTCACCCACAAAATGGCATTTCATTATATTCAACGCTGGTTTTCTGGGGGGAGCCCTGTCAGCTCCCCGGAGCTAACTACCCACAGACGGAAAAAGAGGGACTTACCCGGGAGGCGGTCGTCGCTCACTCCTCAACTTGAAGCCGAGACAACAGGCTGCAACCGCCGACCCAAAGCAACACAGGCCCGATGGGGCCCAGGGACATTCACAAGGTAACGAGCAGCCAGGACCCTGTTCGACCGCCAAAATCCCCGCGCCCAAATATCAGACCAAGACATATTCCCAAAGACGGCAGCAAGAGCCGCGAACTTCCGAACGTCATGGGCACAGGGATAGATCACAGGCTGGCTCGACTTAATAATCCTGCGGACGACCTGGGAGACATGAACCCGCGAACAGGGAAGAAGGGAAACCGGATCAACCCACAGTGCGTCCCCGGATACAGAAGCCATGGTGCGCAAATAACGGCAAAGCGCCGCAACCGGACACAAAACATGATGCACCCCTGGCCTGACCAACCAAGCATCAACCACCCACGGACCCCTCCGGAACACAGCAGTCTCATTCTTCGCCAGAAAAGAAGGAGATGGCTGCAAGTGAACAAAACAATCACCACGACCAAAAGAGCAGAAACCCCTGCGCCAAAGGAGAGCATGAAGCTCCCCAACCCGACCCCCAGAGGCCAAAGCCAACAAGAAAAGAGCCTTGGAAAAACAATCCTGGACCGAAGGGGTCACAACGAAACGAGGAGACGAAAGGAAAGCGAGCACCCTGTCCAAAGACCAGGACGGCTCAGGCGGCGCATGAGCAAGCCAGTGGTGAAACAATGCACGAGACAGCTTGCGAAACGGCGCAGACGTAACATCGATACCGAAGGCAAGCTGAAGCGGCTCCACCAGCGCGGAACGATATGAGGCGACAGTGTTTGGCATAAGATGACGGTCCTGAAACAACCACGAAAGGAAGGACAAGACCACCCGAACAGACAAGGAACTAACACGACGAAGATGCAAAAAGAAACAGAAGGACCGCCAGGAAACTTCATACTGCCGCCGAGAAGAAGCCCGCAGGTGGGACACCAACATGGAGGCCACCTGATCACCATAGAGATGATGATAAACTCGAGTCAAAAAAACCAATACGCAAAGACTTGAGGAGAAGATCGAACCAGCCACGTGACGTACCGGCCCGATCTGCTGAAAGAGGCGGAGCCGTGGGAAAACCCTCGGGTTCGGACACCAAGCAACCAGCGCCTGAAACCAAGGCTGGGCCGGCCACCAAGGTGCCAGAAGGACAACTCTCCCCTGGTAAGTCTCTAAGCGAGTCAGGACCTGGAGCAACAGCCGAACTGGGGGAAAGAGGTACAGGAACCCCACCGCGACCAGTCTAGCCGAAAGGCATCGACCCTGATGCCTCGCGATCGGGGAAGGGCGGCGCATACACGGGAAGACGCTACGACCACGCCGACGCGAAGAGGTCCACCT
>WNGS01162224.1:46861-76256 GCA_020271785.1 Procambarus virginalis
AAACTCGAGTCAAAAATTTCATACGCGAAGACTCGAGGAGAAGATCGAACCAGCCACGTGACGTACCGGCCGATCTGTGAAAGAGGCGGAGCCGCGGAAAACCCCCGAATTCGGACACCGAGCAACCAGCGCCTGAAACCAAGGCTGGGCCGGCCACCAAGGGGCCAGAAGGACAACTCTCCCCTGGTAAGTCTCTAAGCGAGTCAGGACCTGGAGCAACAGCTGAACTGGGGGAAAGAGGTACAGGAACCCCCACTCGACCAGTCTAGCCGCAAGGCGTCACCCCGACGGCCTCGCGATCGGGGAAGGGCGCCGCATACACGGGAAGACGCCGCGACCACGCCGACGCGAAGAGGTCCACCTCAGGACGCCCGAACGTCTGGCAAAGCCAACGGAAGAACTCGTCGTCGACCGTCCACTCCGTGGAGAGGGAAATGAAGCAAGACAGGGCGTCGGCCAAGACGTTGGACACGCCCCGTACATGAACCGCCAGGAGAGCTAAACCCCGAGAACTCAGCAGACGAGTCACCCGAAGCGACCAACCCCAAAGAGACAAGGACCGCATCGAACCCCTGCGGTTCAGGCACTGAACCACCGGAGAGCAGTCCAAATGGAGCCGGATCGTCGATCCGCGGGCCACCCGAATCCTCCGAAGAGCGAACCACACTGCCGCGAACTCCCGCACCATGCTGTGAGCTCGACGGAAGGACGGACCCCAACGCCCCTGGCCGGCCTGGTGAGCACTGGTCACAAAACCCCAGCCGAGAGACGACGCATCCGTGTACACATCGAGCGAGGGCTCGGGTAGGCGCCAAGGCACTGAACCCCGAAAAACCCGAAGAGGAAGCCGGTGACGCAGCAACCGATGCAAGGCCCCCGGGGGTCGAACCGTGCGATCACGAGAGAGGCAGAAGGGGGGACCCCGAAGGAACCAGAACAGCCAACGAAGCCAAACCCGACCCGGCGGGTAGACCACCATCGCGAAGTTCAGGCTCCCGCACAGCCCCTCGAGCAACCGCCGGGTGACCCGAGGGCCCACCAGAAACAGACGAAGGCGGGACCGCAGCCGCAGGAGAGACTCCGGAGGGAGAGACAAGGAGGCGGTTCGAGAGTCCCAAACGAGACCCAGCCAAGTCCGAACCTGAGAGGGAACCAGATGGGACTTCCTCCAGTTCACCAAGAACCCGAACCCGGCGAGCTGGGAAAGAACCAAATCCCTGGCTAGCAAGCAAGCTGACCGGCTGGGAGCCCAAACCAGCCAGTCGTCGAGGTAGGCCAACACCCGAACACCTAGGAGACGCAAACGAGCCACCACAACCCGTGTAAGGCGCGTGAACACGCGAGGTGCCAGGTTCAACCCGAACGGGAGACAACGAAAGCGGTAACTCAGACGCCCCACACACAAAACCGAGCCAGTCCCTGAACTGCGGATGAATCGGGACATGCCAATAAGCGTCCCGGAGGTCCAGGGACACCATCCAAGCGCCCAGCTCCAAAAGGAGCCGAACTTGAGACAGCGTAGTCATTCGAAAGGAGGGGCAATGAACCCAGGGGTTCAGACGGGACAAGTCCAGAATGAACCTCAGGTCCGCGCAATCCTGTTTTGGAACCGGAAACAGACGGGAAACCCATCTGAGGGACGACGTCGTTTCGACGATGCCCAAGCGAACCCACTCCAAGACGACTCGACAGAGCGCAGGGGAAGAAACTTGCCTTGCCAGCCACGACCCCCCCAAAGAGGGGAGGGGCCACCCAACGCCACCACAGACCGCCAGACACGACCCGAAAGGCCCACGAATCGTAGGACCAGGCGCGGGCGAACAGCGCTAGCCGCCCCCCCATCGCCCCGTCAAAGAGGCAAACCGCGAAAGGGCCGGCGACCCTTACGAGACCCAAAACCCCACAGAGCGAACACCGCGCCGACCAGACGAGGGAGGGTCCGCAGCAGGAGCCGAACCCGAACCTGACACCAGAGGCCTACCACGACGAGAGGAACCCCGAGCCCTGGCACGACCCTTCTGGGAAGACCCACCCCGGGACCCCCGGAAAACCAACAAGTCCGACATCGGACGACAAGCCGCCGACGCAGCCTGAATAAACTGCGCCACGGCCGACTCCTCAAACAGAAGAGGACAAAAAGGTGAAGAACGCCTAAGAGCCAGAGCCCAAGCAGATTCCACGGAGGAACCCAGCACCGTCTGCCGACACGCGAGACGGGAAGCATAAAACAGGGAAACCGCATCCCGCAAAATTGGCGTGAACAGCTTCAACAAGGCAGCCGACAAACGCGCAGCCCAGGACAAGGTGACGGACCCAAGCGTCCTCACATCCTCCACGAGCCAATCCGAGAACAGCTCCAGGATGGAAAAGAACCGCAAGGCCGAAGCCAAAAGGCCCTGGGCGCGCAAGTCCTCCGCAACGAGCGCCGCCGAAAGGATGGGAACCTGCACATGGAGCTGAATAACGCCCACATCGCGGGGAAGGGCAGGGGCAAACAAGCACTCATTCAGGTACTCAAGCTCGCCCCCCAGGAAAACCTGAAGCACCGTGGAAGCTTCCCGCCACTCCAGCGTGCGGGAACGACAGAAGGAATGCCAGGAATCCAAAACAAACAAGGGCAGTCTGCTAGCCAGGAAGACTCCGGAACCTCGTAACGGAGCCAGAAAGGGAACAAAGTCCCAAACCTGAACTCGGACGGATCCATTTCCGAGGCATAATCCGGGTCACGCAGGAGGTAAGCTGCAAAGGCCGCCCGCACCACACCAGGTTGGATGCGATAAGCCGAAAACCTCCGGAAAGACGGAACCGACGTACCCGGGGGAACACGGAACCGAACCCGGGGAGGGGCCGACACCAAATCCAACTCGTACGCAGAGGGGGGGAAAGAAAACCCCACTCCTTGTAACAATAAGCCCCGCTCAGAGGGAAGAAAAACCCAGGCGGGGTCCAGCGGAGCCCAAGGCCCCCAAGTCAGCCCCTCCCCAGCCTCGAGGTCCATCACCACAGGACCCGAGGCCGAGTCCTCTCCCCAAGCCCCGACCCCACAAGACAAGGACGGAGCAGCCGGAAAAGCTGGAGGAAGGGGGGCCCACTGGTCAGACCCCGAAGCTTCGGCCGGGAGACAAGACTCGAATGCCTCTGCCGCCCCCCCGGAAGGGGCACCCCCCGAAGCTGCCCGAGTCTCGAGATCAAGTAACCCCTGCTCCGACCCCGAAACCCTCAGACGCTTCGGGGCCGGAAGCAGGGGGGGGGGGACCAGAACGAACAGTAGGGGAAGGACGAGGAGGTGCGGACTGAACCAGGATCGAAGCGACCCCCACCCCCAAGTCCGGGTCTCGAAAAGCAAAGCGGGGCAGCCCCGGGGCATCCGGGTGAGCAACCAACCGAGCGCGTTGCAACAGACGAAACCTAGACTGCAACGCACGCGCCGCCTGTACCCGAAGAGAATCATCAGAGGATTGGGTAAATTGAGTCACAAGCAAGCAGCAACACTCACAGGACTCAGGGTCGAAAGTATCACCGACCCAACAGGCAGCGTGGCAGAGGCAAAAACAATGAGGGTCACCCTGAGACAAGGGGACCGAGCAACCCTCAAACTCGCACACAGCGAGTGGGGACTCCGGGGTCACATCCATCGGACCCACGCGCCCCCTAGGGGATTCCCAGGGTCCTGAGCGTTTACTTTAAGAGGACTCGCGCTCAGGTAGTCCCAGGCAGGGCGCTGCTAACCGGCGCCCAAAACTACCAAGCGAACTTCTATAGCTGTACCCCAGGGACGTGTACACTCACGGGGACCTAGCAGGGGGCGCCACCGAGTAGAACCGTGGAAGGGCAAAAACTAAGGAATGAATAGGACAGAACCCCCCACCAGGCAAAAACAAAAAGAAAAACAAAACCCCGCAAGAGGACAGCGAACCCCAAGGAACAGAGCCGGCCGCTATGTCGGGAATACAAGCTGTGCAGCACCCTGCGCCCCTACCAGTGCAAACTGCCTCTTACCTGCCAGTAACAAGGGAGAACAGAACACCCAAGAGCCCAACAGGCGGCCGAAAAACCGAAAAGGTAAAACGGACCAGCAGAGGCAGACCCCGAGGAGCCTGTGGAAGGTGGCCCCAAGCCCCAAGGGCAGTACTTACAGGGCACCTAGGGAAGGAAGCCCTAGGCGCATGCAGCCCGAGTACTGAAGATTACTCCTGGCTCTCGCACCCACAAAAACAAACACCACACGCAAAGCACAGTGCTGTAGCGACACCGGAGCCAGAGCACACGACCTTCGCCTATAGCATCAGCCTCAAGAACTGAGGTGTGGGTAGCCGGCGTGGAGGGTCTGGGGCTCCCCCTTCCCCCTCCCGGGGAGGGGGGAGCTGCGCAGACAGCGGCGCGGCGGTGTGTGACGTCACACTAGTTTGCTTGTTTTCTGTTGGGGAGTTCTATCCACTAGTTCGGCTTTTGGTAGCAATTTTAACCAGAATAGGGGTTCGTTTTGGGGCGCTTACCTTTCTGGGTGCCTGTCCCGGTCGATGGCAGACATAGAATGCTTCCAACCACACGGGGGCTTCTATAGGCCATTGCTCCCCTTGCCTCTCTGAGGGGGCCCGGTTCTGGCCGTGGTCCCCGGTAGGCCTAAGAACTCCATACACATGACTGATGCCAAAGTCTGACATTAGCATATCAGCCTGGGATAGCTCCAGGGAGCCGACGGGGCTCCCCCAAGAAAAGAAAGATTGATATAATAGAGCAGCCTACCTGCCAAACACCGAACGAACCTTTTTGACATTTTTGTATTTCAGAAATTTAATTTCTTTTTTTTTTATACAAAAATGTGTTTGCTTTGCAACATCTCAGCAGTCACCCCTTCATATCCCAGCATCAATAGCATCTTTAAACAAGAACAACATAATTTATGTACATCGTCAGAGGCATCCGAGAATGTGCAAGAAGCAGCGCGACCCTACCGTGTGGTGTTGACGTTACTCAAACGAGTGTTCGCCATACGGGACAATTTGTCGCGGATCGGGCCATTCGTTACTCAAAATGTTCGCCTTTTGGGGAGATCGTTATGCGAGGTACCACTGCACTTACATCATATATAAGTACTGTATTTACATTTGTGTTCACCATAACGAACCACTAAGATGATATGGTGATTCTAGACAATAACAGGTGGCCACATATTGTCAGCAGACAACGCTAAATCACCATTACTCCTCCCACCATACTATGACCAGTGCTAATTATCACAACAATCCTGCTATTATCAGAATCCTGGTCATTTTTAACACAGTCAGGGTCTTCTGTAATATTATCATCGCTAAATAATACCAACTACAAATACATTTTGACATTTTTAGGCAATGCTGTGGTCATAAGCTGAACAGCAGTGATGTTAGCTTATGCTGTGTGCACCAGCCTTGGTGGCGCCCTCAGTACTGAGGTGCTTACAAACAGGAATGTTGCCCACAATTTAAAAAAAAATGGTGTCTGTTTACAAGAATCCTGAGGAAGCTGATGTGAACCCCCTGTAGCCATGGGATTTTTAAATCTGGCATAGTAATCCAACACATCAATAGATGATGTGCGCAATTCCGTGACAGTTACTCACCCCAACTATTGATATGTTGCGCATTTTAACCACTGCACTGCGCCAAACAACAAATTACTGTTTGCCCATTAATACGCTACCCAACGAAAGTATTTTTTATTTTTTTGTACACAGTTGAAATGCAAGCACGGTATGTTGGGTATGAAATAGACTCCTGGGACCTTTAATGAGAGACAGCCATCTTGAAAAAAATTCCCAGATCTTCCTAGGGCTGATGGCAGAATCAGTTCTGAATGAGCAACCAAGGATGGTGCATGCGCCTCTGGCTCCCAAACACCTGTCCGACGCGGTGTTGAAAGATAATGCTCTGTCGGTGAAATTCAAACCTTATTGTTTGAAGAACATAAGGGTCATAATATTGGGGAAGCCAGGCGCAATAAGGACCTAAGATAAAGGATGGATGCAAGTGATACAGCACCTATGAGGACGACATAGCGAGCGTATCCAGTTGTAGCTCTGAGCGTCATCCTTGCAATCCTATGCTATTTATTTAGATGATACTTAGATGAATCGTTTTCTGCGTTCAGTGATGATGCATCTGATACAAATAGCATAGATGAACAGTGTTAGCGGCTTCCATGGTGGTGTTTTCCATAGATATTTTCAAGAACACCTGAATCTCTTCCCAACTGATGGACACTCTTGAGGCTAGCTGAATCTCTTCCTGACTGACAGACACTCTTGAGGTAAGCTGAATCTCTTCCTGTGTGGGACCATACAAAGCGATCTTTTCAACACTACCTTACAAATTGATCTTTTCCTATAATCTTTTCAATACTACCTTATGCTTTACAAGCTTTGTTATATACAACCTAAAAGTTCCAAAGCCAAGGGTGTACGTGAGTGCATTATTTGCAAGCACACAGAATGAAGAAACAGGAAGCGAAAATTTATCTGTACCTGGTGCTCTATGAGCGAAGTCGCGCTGTGTACCATGGGCTACTTCGGTGATTATTACTCACTTCTGAAGTACCGAGTGTGTAATACAGTGTGTTACTGTGTAATGTGTGAAACTGTACATATTGTAATTTTAGTGATTTTTTTAACAGGTAATATTGCGACAATAAACATTTATTGTGGACACATTACTGACACATGTATCACAGTTCCATGGAACATTATGAACGCTCTGCTGTATACATATTGTAAAGTACACAAATATGCATCATATACGATAAAAAAACAAACAAAACAGCATTGGAAATACAAAAAACAAATAATTGAAAATATATTTGTGGCAACACCCGGTGCTTGAATGGCCCGCGCGATCATGTCTGGGCGAGTCACGCACGGGCAACCAGGCCCTGATGACGTCACAGCGCATCTTGCCCATGTCCCTACAGCCAAAGTAAGTGGAATTTGGTACTTATTTTTACATAGACATGTTCAGGGAAGGGAATTTATCATTTTACAAAGAAAAAAGAATTTTTTGGGAACACTTCATTTCATGCGCACCGGGGGAATTTCTCAATAAACTCTGCGCAGCACGGTAGTTAAATCTATGACCTCTTGTTCTTGAAGTTCCGGGTCTCAGGAATTCTTCCTTATCAATTTTATCGATTCCTGTTACTATTTTGTACGTAGTGATCATATCACCTCTTTTTCTTCTATCTTCTAGTTTTTGCATATTTAATGCCTCTAACCTCTCCTTGTGGCTCTTGTCCTTCAGTTCTGGGAGCCACTTAGTGGCATGTCGTTGCACTTTTTCCAGTTTGTTGATGTGCTTCTTACGATATGGGCACCATACAACCGCTGCTTATTCCAGCTTTGGTCTAACAAAAGACGTGAACAATTTCTTTAGTATTTCTCCATCCATGTATTTAAAAGCAATTCTGAAGTTAGAAAGTGTAGCATAGGCTCCTCGCACAATGTTCTTAATGTGGTCCTCAGGTGACAGTTTTCTATCTAAAACCACCCCTAGATCCTTTTCTTTGTCAGAATTCTTTAAAGATTTCTCACATAATTTATAGGTTGTGTGGGGTCTATGTTCTCCAATTCCACATTCCATAACATGGCATTTATTCACATTAAACTCCATTTGCCAAGTGTTGCTCCATATACTTATTTTGTCCAGGTCTTCTTGAAGGGCATGATAATCATCTAGGTTTCTTAACTTCCCTATTATCTTAGCATCATCAGCAAACATGTTCATGTAATTCTGTATTCCCACTGGTAGATCGTTTATATAGATAATGAACATTACCGGTGCAAGAACTGAACCATGTGGTACTCCACTCGTGACATTCCTCCAATCCGATACCTTGCCTCTGAATACTACCCTCATTTTTCTGTCAGTTAGGAAATTTTTCATCCATGTTAGTAGCTTACCTGTCACCCCTCCAATATGTTCGTTTCCAGAACAACCTCTTATGAGGAACTCTGTTGAAAGCCTTTTTTAGGTCCAGATAGATGCAGTTACCCCAACCATCTCTTTCCTGTAAAATCTCTGTGGCTCGATCATAAAAACTGAGTAAGTTCATTACACAGGATCTTCCAGATCAAAAACCATACTGTCTGTCTGATATTATATCGTTTTCCTCCAGGTGTTCTACCTCATTTAGTTTTAATTATTTTGTCCAATATTTTGACTATTACACTTGTCAATGATACAGGTCTATAATTAAGGGGGGTCTTCCCTGCTTCCACTTTTGTAGATTGGAACTATGTTAGCCTTTTTCCACACATCAGCTACAACTCCTGTACACAGGGATGCCTGAAAAATCAGTTGAAGTGGAATGCTAAGCTCAGGTGCACATTCTCTCAGAAACCATGGTGAGACTCCATCTGGACCAACTGCTTTGAGCATTTTTTCCACTTCGTCTCTAGACACCTCTATGTGCTCTATGTTGTTCTCTGGAATTCTTATTGTGTCTGGTTCCCTAAGATTTCATTTTGTACAAACACACTTTGGAACTTTTCGTTTAGTGTTTCACACATTGTGTAGTATTTGTACATCACATAAGCATTGTGGATAGCCATTTGCAAAAAACCAGCGTTGAATGTAATGAAACGCCATTTTCTGGGTGAGTCCCGGAGGCTCCCCGGAGCTATCCCAGGCTGATATGCTAATTTCAGACTTTGGCATCAGTCATGTGTATGGAGTTCTTAGGCCTACCGGGGACCCCGGCCAGAACCGGGCCCCCTCAGAGAGGCAAGGGGAGCAAGGGAGGCGTGAGTGGCTGCTGGTACACGGCGGTCACTCCTCGTTACTTTTGATTCATATTAGCAACTTAGTGGTTCGTTATGGTGAACAAAACATCAGATACTTATATATAACTGTGTATATAGTGTAACAAACCGACAAAGTATTTGTCACTGTTTGATGAACATAATTGAATCAACAATAAAGCACACCATATTTTTGAGTACAGCGATGATTCACTCATTTCATTATATAAATATATCACACTACACACTATTGAATAATATTACAGCAAAAAACTATGAAAAATCAATCAGAGACATTGAAATAATTAGGCAATTATCTCTTTGTGGCAACTCCGGCCTGACAGCTGGCGATCAACAGACGCCTGGGATGCATGCTGAGTGAGTGCCTGTTTNCTAGTGAACTCAAGCCATTGTCTTTCCCGCTCTTTAATCTTCTCTTCCCTGGCTACTTGACACACCAGTTGTAAACAACTCTTGGTTACTCTCAGTGGGATGTCTCCGGTACTCTCTACTCATGTCTCGTACATTTGCGTTAGGCATCTTTATGTAATCATTCTTATACCATTTTATTTTCTTCCTCTGAGGGTTACTGCGCCCAGGCATACGGGTGCGGAACTCTTAGACAGCTTTCAATTTGGTGATTAAGATCATCAACAAATGTGTCAATGTCTTCTGGGATTTGGTATTCCGTGAACCAGTCACTCATCCTGTTTATGAAGTGCGGCCTCATATCTGGTCCGAGTGATAACCTTTTTCTTTTATTTGTCTCTTTCCTTCTCTTGCTCATGTCAACGGTGGTAATCAGTGCCCAATGGTCACTACATAACTGTGCACAATGTGTGTACTGGCATCCGTGTCCTGTGCATTCAGCAGGAGAGCATAGTCTAATCTCCCTCCTCTGAGGTGAGTTGGCTGTTCATCACCCAGGACCCTAAGGTTTTCACTTCCCCTGACAAAGAGTGACAGTTTCCGTCCATTGACATTGGGCTGATGACAGTTGGCACCAAAGTGTGGGTGTCTGGCATTCAGGTCACCGACCAGCAGGGTAGGTTCTTCATTAACAAATTCTGGCAGTGTGTCAAGGTCAAGTTTACTCTGTGGCACATATAGGTTGATTATATGTAGGGCATTATTGTTTAAGTAAGGGTTACTCCCAGTGATTCAAACTCATCCCCATGTGCAGGTCATCAATAATCTGTGCGGGAATGTTGTTATTTACAAAAGTGATGAAACCCCGTTTTCTTTCCCCAGAGGGCAGGGAGAACTTGCGATAACCGCTGAACCTGGGTTGAAGTCATCACCTACCATCGTCTCCTGTAACACTATGACGTCAGTTTGGTGTTCACGGACGTACTGTATGATGTCATTAATTCTATTGCGAACTACATTACAGTTCCATTGCAGTATAGTGAGATGTTGTTCATTGTGATTATCCATTTTGAGGTTGTTTGTCATCAGCTGCATGTGTGTAATTATTATGTTCACATGTGTCATCGTGTATTCCATGGTGTTTGGTGTTACTGTGTGTACTGGCGTTACTGTGTGCACTGGTGTTACTGTGTGCACTGGCGTTACTGTCTGCACTGGTGTTACTGTGTACACTGATGTGCTGGTGTCCTGGTTGTGTCTGCTGACGTACCTCAGCAGTATGCGTTGCATCATCTTGCACCAGGCTCTGGCTTGCAGGACCTCCACTTGATGGACTCTGCCGTTGCAGGATTTGGAGGATTTGTTCCTGAGTCTTCTTAATCTGGCAGAGGGCTTTCTCAAGTTCCGTCTGCTTTTGCAATATTTGGTGGACTACTGGATGAGCTCTTATCAAGCGGTCTAATATTGTTGTAACACAAACCTGAGTGACGACCTCCTGGGGTTCAGGAGTGCCTGGAGGGGAAGGCAGATGGGAGACAGTTGGAGGGGTCTGATTCATTGGTATGGGTTGGGAGGTTAGGTGGTGGAGGTGGTGTGACACCGTGGGGGAGGGATTGAGGTGTGGGTGGGTGGGTTCCCCTGGAGAGGAAAGAGGCGGGAAGGTCTCAGAGATGGGGGAGCGGTGGTGGCTGGCTGCACCGTCCCCGCTCCACGCCTGATTCCCCCCCCCCCCCACCCTGGGTTCCCCTGTTCACTGAGTGATCACTACCCCAGACTGTTGTCGGTCTACTGTGAGCTGGATCCTGGGCTGGTCCCTGAACTGTACCCTGAGCTGGACCCTGGGATGGTCCCTGAACTGGACCCTGGGCTGGTCCCTGAACTGGACCCTCGGCTGGTCCCTGAACTGGACCCTGGGCTGGTCCCTGAACTGGACCCTGGGCTGGTTCCTGAATTGGACCCTGGGCTGGTCCCTGAACTGGACCCTGGCTTGCTGTGGTACTGTTAACGGAGCCATTCCTGCTCCTGTTCACTGGTCCACCTGCGATTTGATTCGGTGGTTTCGAGCCCCGCCATGTAGGCCTCGCTCTGCAATACCTGTTCCAAGCATGGTGGGGTTGCTTGCAGTTGACACATTTAGGTATTACCCCACCACACCCACCTGATGTAAGCTTGGCCAGACACTGCTTGGTGTTGTGAGAGCCGCTGCAACACCCACACCTAATTGGGCGATCACATTGCCACGTTCTGTGATTCCACCGTTGACAGTTGCCACACAAGGATGGGCTGCCAATATACCTCTCCACTTTGCACGCCCTCATGCCTGGTATTTGAATGACTGGGGGCAGGTCTCCCTTCCACATAGCAATTGCTTGATTTCTGGGCAGTCCCCCTGGTCCAGTGTTGCGCTCGACCCAAACAATCTGTTCATAGTCCTTGAGAAATTCCACGTCAACATGAATACTATAGTTCTTAATTATAATTTTAGTTTGTCTTGTCTGTGGGTTTGCTTCTAACAATTTAACATTCTTACCTTTATACTCGAGACTGGTCTCTGTGAAGTACTTCAGAGCACTGTAACCCTGCACCCGTGCACTAACATTGCCACCTACACCTATCGTCTCTATGCGATACTCTGCTCTGTGGGCGCGGGCGGCCTCAACAATCCATCTGTACTTCTCTGCTGCTGTCAATCCCATTGCAGGAAAGATTAGGGTGTGCCACTCACTGTCGTCGTCTTGTCATTGTTGTTGTTGTTGTTGTTGTTAAGGTTGCTGCTGCTGTTGCTGCTCATCCTGTCGTTGTAACCTGTCCCGTCTCCTGCTGTGTCTGCTTTGGACTGGGCAGAAACCATCATCTCCTGTAGTAGATACACCTGTACCAGTACTGTTGGAGGGCCCCGGTTGGAATCCCCACCGGAGGGCCCCGGGTTGGGATCCTCACCGGAAGGCCCCGGGTGGGGATCAGCACCCAGGGGCCCCTGGCGGGGACGGGGGCTTACGCCGGGGGGGCCATTATGGTTCCCAGGTACACCAGCCATGGTCACTTGTTGTCTCAAAGTCTTGCTCCTCGTGTCAACCATCTATTTGCTGCGGCTCACTTCATGTGTTGTTGGGTGGTATGTCTTCAACACTGCACTCTCCCCTACACACACACATGTACATATAGACACCTACAAGGCACAAGGTTTACACTCACACGTAGTGTAGGGGCACTATATGGGGTGTCCTGGCAGTCTCTCGTGTAAACACACTAGTCGCACACACAAACCGCGACCTTGGGTAGGGAGGGCACAAAGACTATTTTTCACGTGCGTGGTGCCCCAGGCTTCAGGTACCGCGGGGCGGCCCACCTACCTCACGACTCTCCCCTCAGCAGGCCTCGATATTACCACATTAACAATTACTGCCTTAATTTCTGGCCAATCCACACGTCCAGGGCCTACCACAGTTGGTAGGAGGGACGGTGCACACTTAGTAACGCTGTAGCTGACCTATTTGGCGCACTGAAGACTAGACCTTAGGCCTAGGCCTATGTCAAACAGGAGGATGGATACATCCTGCCTGTTCCTTCTCTAGCCTGAGGGCAACTGTCATGCAGACAACAACACCTTCTTCACCAAAATGGCTCCTCCTATCATACCTCTTTTGCTGTTATTACACTATATACAGTGGTACCTCGAATAACGAATTTAATCTGTTCCGGCGCCGTGTTCGTCATGTGAAACACACGTCATACAAAACCATTGTCCCCATTTAACCACTGTGATGCACTGTGTTTATTGTGAAATTTCCCCAGTGTGCATGACATCAAGTGTTCCCAAAAATTAATTTTTCTTTGTAAAATGATAAATTCCCTTCCCTGAACATGTCTATGTAAAAATAATTACCATATTCCACTTACTTTGGCTGTGAGGACATGGACTAGGTGCGCTATGATGTCATCAGGGGCTTATCGCCCATATGTGAAGCTCCCAGACACGGTCGCGCAGGCCATTCAAGCACCGCGTGTTGCCACAAATATATTTTCAAATGTTTGTTCTATGTATTTCCAGTGCAGTTTTATTTGTTTCTTTTATCGTATATGATGCATATTTGTGCCCACAGTAGAATGTTCATAATGTTCCATGGAACTGTGATACATGTGTCAGTAATGTGTCCACAATAGATGTTTACTGTCAATATTACGTGGTAAAAATTCACTAAAATTACAATATGTACAGTTTCACATACTACTTACACAGTAACACACTGTATTACACACTCAGTACTTTGGAGGTGCGTAATAATCAACGAAGTAGTCCATGGTACACAGCACGACTTTGCTCTCGTCGCATCAGCTACAGAAAGATTTTCACTTTCTGTTTCATCGTTCTGTGTGCTTGCAAATAACGCACTCGCGTGCACCCTTGGCTTTAGGACTTGTAGGTGGTATGTAGCCAAGCTTGTAAAGCATAAGGTAGTATTGAAATGATTATAGGAAAAGCTCAAATTGTAAGGTAGTCTTGAAAAGATCGCTTTGTAAGGTCCTACACAGGAAGAGATTCAGCTAGCCTCAAAGAGTGTCCATCAGTCAGGAAGAAATTCAGGTATTCTTGAAAATATCTATGGAAAACACCATCATGAAAGCCACTAACACTGTTCATCTATGCTACTTGTATCAGATGCATCATCACTGAACGCGGAAAACGATTCATCTAGGGAGGCGGTTGGCCGAGCGGACAGCACGCTGGACTTGTGATCCTGTGGTCCCGGGTTCGATCCCGGGCGCCGGCTAGAAACAATGGCCGAGTTTCTTTCACTTTATGCCCCTGTTACCTAGCAGTAAAATAGGTACCTGGGTGTTAGTCAGCTGTCACGGGCTGCTTCCTGGGGTGGAGCCTGGAGGACCGGGCCGCGGGGACACTAAAGCCCCGAAATCATCTCAAGATAACCTCAAGAAGATGTATCATATATATAAATTGGAGATGGCAAGGGTGGGGCTCAGAGCTACAACTGGATACTCTCGCTGTATCATCCTCATATGTCTTGTATCACTTGCATCCGACTGTTGTGTTAGGTCCTTATTTGCGCCTAGCTTCACCACTATTATTACCCTTATGTTTTTCAACCATAAGGTCTGAATTCACCGACTGAGCGCACTCTTTCAACAACGTGTCGGACAGGTGTTTGGGAGCCAGAGGCACGTGTGCCACAAATGGCTGCTCACACAGTACTATCCCAGCCAGCACCCTAGTTTTTTCATATTTGTTATAGCAAAAGGTTCGTTCAGTGTTTGTCGGGTAGGCTGCTCCTTTGGAAAATCTTTCTTGTTTTCACATGTGTTCCATTGGTTTTGTATTTGTCATTTATGTCTCAATAATGGAGCAGCCTACCCGACAAACACTGAACGAATCTTATGGCATTTGTCCATTTTCAATTGTTTCAATTTTTATATTTTTTTCGTTTTTTTTTTATTGAAGAAACATGGAGCAACCTACCGGAAGACTACCGAACAAACCTTTTTGACATTTGTTCTGGTTTTCAAAATTCTTCATTTTTTTTTATTACAGTACAGTATTACATTTTTTTTATGTAAGAAACTGAAGCTGCCTACCTGCTGACCACCGAACAAACCTTTTGCTATAAGACAAATAAAAAATAAATATTGAACACATTTGAAGAAAGGAAAATGTCATAAAGGTTTGTTCAGTGTATGTAAGTAGGCTGCTCCATTATTGAGACATAAATGACAATACAAAACAAATGGAAAACAGGCATCCAGAAAGGTAAGCGCCTCAAAACAAACCCCTATTCTGGTTAAAACTGCTACCAAAGCCGAACTAGTGTATAGAACTCCCCAACAGAAAAANCCTATTTTTGCTGCTTTTTCTTTCGTCGTCCTCCTCTTTCCTTGTTCTTCCTTCTTCCTTAT
Source organism: Procambarus virginalis (assembly GCA_020271785.1). Lineage (NCBI taxonomy): Eukaryota > Metazoa > Arthropoda > Malacostraca > Decapoda > Cambaridae > Procambarus > Procambarus virginalis. Next base: position 61,911 of record WNGS01162224.1, read on the forward strand.
TCTCCCCATCCCTATTCTTCTTCCTCCTACGTTATTCTTCCTCCTTCTCTACTTTTCCTCCTTTTTATTTCTTCTTCCTCCTTCCTTATTCTTCTTCATCCTTCCATATTTTCCCCTTCCTTCCTTATTCCTCCTCCTTCCTTATTCTTCCTCCTTCCCCATTCTTCTCTCTCCTTCCTTATTCTTCCTCCTTCCATATTTTTCCTAATCCTTCTATGTTCTTCAACCATCAATATCCACTAACAACAACCAACAGCCACCACCAACAACTTCTCCTCCTCGACCTTCTCATTCTTCCTCCTCGACCTTCTCCTTCCTCCTCGACCTTCTCCTTCCTCCTCGACCTTCTCCTTCCTCCTCGATCTTCTCCTACTTCCTCTTTCTCCTCCTTACTCCTCCTCCTTCCTCCTCGACCTTCTCCTTCCTCCTCGACCTTCTCCTCCTTGACCTTCTCCTCTTTCTTCCTTGACCTTCTCCTTCCTCCTCGACCTTCTCCTCTTTCTTCCTTGACCTTCTCCTTCCTCCTCGACCTTCTCCTCTTTCTTCCTTGACCTTCTCCTTCCTCCTCGACCTTCTCCTCCTTCCTCCTCGACCTCCTCCTACCTCCTCTTTCTCCTCCTTACTCCTGCTCCTTCCTCCTGGACCTCCTCCTCTAACTACAACAACCAACCACCATTACTATCAGTGCTCAACTGCAGGCCATTCTGGCGTGTTTGGAGGAAGTACGTCATGACGACAAACATGTTTTTGTATTTGTCGATAGTCGAGGAGCACTTGAGTCCTTAAACAGTCGAAACCCAGTCTTCATGTCCATAGTTGAGGATTGTAAGAAAAGGATAACTGAGATACAGCTGAAAGGTCACAATGTGAAATTCATGTGGATTCCATCTCATGTTGGAATAGTGCTCAACGAGGTGGCGGATGACTTGGCCAAACGTGCCACATTAAAACCACAAGTTGACATCGAATGCGAATTCACAATGAGACAAATAAGAAGCTAAATCAGAAATATTCAGCCAAAGGCAGAAGTGGCGAGGAGAGATATAATGTATGAGAGAAGCCAAACCATGCAACACTACATGTGTGTGAGTCAAACCACCCATTTCATTTATGGTAAAAGGAGAAATGCTTGGAGTGACTCTGTGTACATGCGGCTGAGGCTTGGGAACAAATATTACTGGGAATATGGGATAGGTGTTCATGATAATGACACGAAGTGTCAACTATGTGGTATGTTAAGGTCTCACATCCTTGCCCATTATGTTCTTGATTGTCCGTTGATTAATGTATATAGAAACACTGAGATAAGGACTGTTCCTGAACAAATAGCCTGGATGTGTCACAACGGAAAGGTTGATGATATTCTGGAGAGATATAAGAATTTTGCACCAAGACTGTAATATTTTGTTGAACTATCTGCATGTCTCTTGCAAATTGTCTGTACAGTATATCTAAGTCATAGAAGTATTTGTGTGTACGTCTGATACCATACTACTTGTGTAAAGGAGGAAATGTATATGTTTATCGCTCAGAATGTTCGGTAATATGTTTATTGTTTGTGATGCGTGTCTATATATGTATGAACACGTTGTACTGAACGGGGTGAGAATAGCTTGAGCTACCTCATCTCTTTGTTGTACTTTACCTCAATAAACGTATTTCAATTTCAATTTCAATTTCAACTACTATCAATAACCACTGCCATCAACCTAAACAATCATCAACCACCTCAATCATCAACAACCACAACAATCAACCACCACTACTATCAACAACACTCATAAACCACCACCAACCACAACAATCAACCACCCCTACCACCAACAACAATCAACCACCACTACTATCAACAACAACCATAAACCACCACCAACCACAACAATCAACCACCCCACCACCAACAACAATCAACCACCACTACTGCCAAATATAATCAACCACCACTACCACAAAATACAACAATCAACCACCAATATCACGAACCCTCATCAACTACCAGTACAATCAACCACAACCACCATCTACCACTGCCCTTAACCACTACCATCAACAACCACTACCACCAACCACAACTACCAATCACCACAACCATCAACCACCACAACAATCAACCACCACAACCATCAACCACCACAACAATTAACCACCACAACCATCAACCACCACAACAATTAACCACCACAACCATCAACCACCACAACCATTAACCACCACAATTATCAACAGACACTACCATAAACCACCACAACCATCATCCATCACAACAATCAACCACCATTACCACCAACAAACACTACAATCAACCACCACAAACATCAACCACCACAACCATCAACAAACACTTCCATCAACCACCGCAACCATCAACAAACACTACCATCAACCACAACAACCATCAACCACAACAACCATCAACAAACACTACCATCAACCACCACAACCATCAACCACCACAACCATCAACCACCACAACCATCAACAAACACTACCATCAACCACCACACCCATCAACAAACACTACCATCAACCACCACTACCATCAACAAACACTACCATCAACTACCACAGCCATCAACCACAGCAACCATCAACAAACACTGCCGCCAACCACCACAACCATCAACCACCACTACCATCAACAAACACTACCATCAACCACCACACCCATCAACAAACACTACCATCAACAAACACTACCATCAACAAACACTACCATCAACCACCACAACCATCAACAAACATTACCATCAACCATCACAACCATCAACAAACACTACCATCAACCACCACAACCATCAACAAACACTACCATCAACCACCACAACCATCAACCACCACAACCATCAACAAACACTACCATCAACCACCACTACCATCAACAAACATTACCATCAACCACCACAACCATCAACAAACACTACCATCAACTACCACAGCCATCAACCACAGCAACCATCAACAAACACTACCGCCAACCACCACAACCATCAACCACCACTACCATCAACAAACACTACCATCAACCACCACAACCATCAACAAACACTACCATCAACTACCACAGCCATCAACCACAGCAACCATCAACAAACACTACCGTCAACCACCACAACCATCAACCACCACAACCATCAACAAACACTACCGTCAACAAACACTGCAATCAACCACCACAGCCATCAACCACAGCAACCATCAACAAACACTACCGTCAACCACCACAACCATTAACCACCACAACCATCAACCACCACAACCATCAACAAACACTACCATCAACCACCAGAACTATAGACAAACACTACCGTCAACCACCACAACCATTAACTACCACCACCATCACCCACCATCACAGACATCAACCACCAGAGCTATCAACCACCAATACCATAAACCACCACAACCTCAACCACCATTAACATTAACAAGCACTACCACTAATCGCAACCATCAGCCACCACAATTACCAACCACAGCAATCAATCACCACCACCACCAACCACAACAATTAATTTAACCACCACTAGAACCAACCGCTACCACCAACAATAAACATCACCTACCACTGCCACCAATCACAACCTACCACCACTGCCACCAACAATAAACATCACCCACCACTAGAATCAACCACTACCACCAACAATAAACATCACCCACCACTGCCACCAACCACAACCTACCACCACTGCCACCAATCACAACCTACCACCACTGCCACCAACCACAACCCAGCAACAATTCCACCACCACTACCATGGATTCTCCATTAAGTGAAAGTAATGAATAAAATATTTTTAACCTACCTTTTATTATGCTTCAATTTTATTTCTAGTATATGTTGAAATATATTTTTAATGGATTTCTACATTTTTTATATATCTTCCATCAATCAGGAAAACGATTTTTATGCAACATTTAAGGTTGCGACACGGTCTCAAAATTGTTTAGGAAAAGTTGTGCAGTAAATTGTGGCAACTTATTTACAACCACACAATAACGTAGCTAATACATGAAAACAAACGTTGCCACAGCCTTCAAACACCTTCCAGGTACGTTGTGGCAACCTAAAATTGTTTCCTGGGCCCCACATGCAGATGAGAGGGAACACTGAAGCCCACACCTGGCTACTCTCCCCACCCACACCTGCAGAAGAAGCCCCACACCAGCCTATTCTCCTCATCCAAACCTGCATATCAGAGTAAATACTGAATTCTACAGCTGGGACCACTGCCAGCGCCCACTTGCAGATGAGACGGAACAGTAAAACCAACACCTGTCTCCTTCACACCTGACTACTTTCCCCACCCACACCTGCAGATGAGAGGGAAAACTGAAGCATACACCTGGTAACTCTCCACCCCCACACCTGCACATGAGAGGGGACACTGATGCCCACACCTGCTACTCTCCCTCTCCTCACCTGCAGATGGGAAGGAACACGGAAGCCCACAACTGGCTACTCTCCCCACCCACACCTGTCTATGTCACACACTCATGCCAAAGAAAACTTATATCAAGTAAATCTAGCTTGTAATAAGCAAGCCTATGTTGGGCTAAATATTGATCAGTGTTATCTTATAAGCAGTGAAGCTTGCTTAATGAATATTCTTGGTCGCTAAACGGTGCTCAAAGTTACTCAAGAAGCCTTATAAGTTCTCTAATTCATGACTTTTAATGTGAAAATATTTTTGAAACCACTGGAAGCACTGTGAATTAAACAACTGAGTTACAGATATTCACGTGTTAAAATGTAGTCAATACGTACTGGTGAGTCGCGTTTTACTGAAGTGCAGGCGACTATACCGTCCTCTTGAAGGAGGACACAGCTGAGCCGCCAGGCGGCAGCACCAGTCTATGGCGGGGTCGTCATCAGTGAGGCGCCCCAAGATGGTCAGGGTGAGTATCCTTCCTTGGTACGGCAGAGTGTCTAGGGTGTCCGGGTCCACGTAGCCCGTGGCGTCCAGGGTATCCGGGTCCACGTAGCCCGTGGCGTCCAGGTCCACGTAGCTCCTGGCGTCCAGGGTGTCCGGGTTCACGTAGCCCGTGACGTCCAGGGTGTCCGGGTTCACGTAGCCCGTGGCGTCCAGGGTGTCCGGGCCCATGTAGCTCAGGGCGTCCAGGGTGTCCTGGTCCACGTAGCCCGTGTCGTCTAGGGTGTCCGGGTCCACGTAGCCCGTGTCGTCCAGGGTGTCCGAGCCCACGTAGCCCGTGGCGTCCAGTTTAATCTCTGAAGACAAACACTGAGATACAGTCACTGTCGTTACTGGTATGTTCTAAGACATAACAAGAAGACATACTGAGCCATCCACTCACCTTGTTGCTGGGTTTATTACCTGATGTCAAGTCCGTATTTTGGACAGTATTAATAGCATCTAAACTATGAATTAATAGCTTTTAAAAGTCACAGTCAAGGTCATCTGTATCAATGGTCAAGGTCATCTGTATCAATGGTCAAGGTCATCTGTATCAATGGTCAAGGTCATCTGCGTCAATGGTCAAGGTCATCTGTATCAATGGTCAAGGTCATCTGTATCATGGTCAAGGTCACAGTCATAGTGATCTTTATCAATGGTCAAGGTCTCATTAGAAGGTCATGTAAACTAAGTCACGGTCACAGTGAAAGGTCATCTGGACCAAGTATCAAGGTCACAGGGATAGATGGGTCACCTGAATTAAGGATCAAAGTTACGGAAGATCTAATTAACCAAGGATCAAGGTCACAGTGAAAGGTCATCTTAAACAGGAATTAGGTCACAGTAAAAGGTAATCTTGAACAGGAATTAGGTCAGCGTGAAAGGTCATCTTGAACAGGAATTAGGTCACAGTGAAAGGTCATCTTGAACAGGAATTAGGTCACAGTAAAAGGAGATCTGTACCACGAGTCAAAGTCAAAGTGGTAAGTCATCTGAACCAAAAGTTTGGCGTCGCTAAATACTTCATGAAAATATTTATGCACAAGAATATATACAGCAGCGGAATATTTCGAAAATTTATTATTCATGAAGTAGTCGCCCTTAATAAGTCTATATTTGTAATCAAAGTGGAAGGTTTGTCACTCTTAAGGTGACTATATTTGTAAACAATGTTGAGAGCTTCTCGCCCTAAGGTAACTATATTTGTAAACAATATAAGGTGTTTGTCTCCCTTAAGGTGTTTATATTTGTAAACAATATAAGGTGTGTGTCTCCCATAAGGTGATTATGTTTGTAAACAATATAAGAAATCTTTCGTCCATAAGGTTGTAAACATTTATGTAAACAATGTAAATCTGAATTACTATATTAAACATGGCGAATGAAGCCCTTTGCGTAATTTTGGTATTAAAAAATAACCCTAAAAATTATGGTGGAAAACATGAATATTTACCAAGACTCTCCAGGTGAGGAAGGTGAGGCAGGTGACGGATGAGGACGGGCAGCTGCTGTAGTGTGAGGCGCAGGGCGAGGCTCTCGAGAGTGTGAGGCAGGAGGGGTATGGCTGCCTCAGACAGGTCACCACGAAACCCCTCTAAGATACACTTACTGCCGGGGGCTGTCAGCCTCTCCAAACATTGTTTTGATATAACACTATAACTCTCTTTGCTGTATAAACTATATTTAAGATCTAAGTATATGGTTACCTTCATTTTTGCCAGCACAGACAGTGTAGACAGGCGCTGCATTAGTTGGGATGGATCGTTTATGAATAGGCAAATGTTCATAGGTGTCACCTTCTTAAGAACAAGCGGCAGGACAACACACGAGTCAACACTCACTATTTCCCACCTGTGTTCTGTACGCAGCTTCTCACACACGGCTTGGATGACATGCTTACTCCCGCGGGACTCTGCTACATGCTTCAACAGCTCGTCAATCGAATTTGTTACCATGTTGCACAGGTCAGTTATGTGAGTTATGAACCTGTGCTCTACTCCCCGGGCACTCAGCACCCCGGTAGTGCTGAGTAAAATGTTCTCCCATCTGGGGCGCTCCCTAAACTCTTGTTGCACGGCGCTAATATCAAACGTTGACCCTCTCAGGTGATCTCCCAAGGAGCGTTTTTCCTTACGTACAACATCCACCAAGAGGTCAATGATTATTGAGCTTTCCCCTGACACACGGTGTGATGCTGGATCACCTCGTTCTTGCTCAGCCCTCAACAAGAGAGCGACCAGCCTCCTGCTGGCACAATACTCCTGGTACCTGGCGTGAAAATAGCCAAACACCCACACCACACTGAGGCCCCGGCGGTAGCTGGTTCTTGTGAAATAGTTGGACAAGACCTCCTCCTGCGGCAGTCCCAGAGTGTCACACTTCTCCCTAAACTCCGCTTCCGTCTCCGGCCAAAGGTCGTACTCCTGCCTCTGGATCCCTCTTAAACTAATCTCTTCAAAGAACCTCAAAAACTGGTCACATTTTCCTTTGGGGTCGAACACGTGTTTGTCTGTGAGTCTGGACACTAGTTTACTGGTTATGAAGTCATGAATCTTCTCGTAGACTTGAGTGTTTGTGGTGAGGTTGTTATATTCTTCTGGAGCCTCGACACACAGCAGCGCCAACAAGGTCAAGGTGAGTGGAGTGTTGAGGTACTCACCCAGGAACTGACTCATCTGCTCCAGCCGCTGGGTAAACCTCCCTGTGATGACACTCCGTTGGCTCTCTTCCTCCACCAGCACCTTGATGGTTCTCTCGGCGAACTCCACGCGACGTTCTGGGGTGATGCCCAAGACGAGGATGTTACAGCGAGGTCTGGTGTGTGGGACGAGCTGTGACAGGTGTTGGTCCCACCCCGGCCGTGTGGTTATCACCAACCTCACATCCTTGCCAGGCAGGTGCAACAGCTCCTTCACCAGCCTTCCTGAATGGTCGTTGACCTCGTCGTAGCCGTCAATCAGGACTAATATATTTAAGCTTAAGATTATCTCCTTAAACAGCTGGAAATCAGCGTCAGAATCACTAAATGTTTGAGGCAGCAACTGGCGGAGGAGATCATCGAAGGTATTAAGATGTGAGTCCCTGCACTGTACATAGAAAACGAGGTCCACAGTGCCCAGGTGACGTATGGCATCAGGGTCCTCTACCCACTTCTCGAGGATGAGCTTGAGTAAAGTTGTCTTGCCCATACCACCTTCCCCCGTCAGGAGGACACACTGAGGGACTCTTCCGTCCTCTCGTCTCATACTCAAGATGTCTTCATAGTTTATATCCTGACCCTTGGCAGCGTGGGAGGGTCTTGCCCCTATGACGGGATCTTCAAGGAGTCGCAGTCTTGTAAAGGCAAGACTTGGGTTGTAGTTAATGTTGAGGAGGAGCCAGGGTGCAGGAACAATCTGGTACAGCAGTTTATACCCGCCAGTTAGCTCCTGTTTGCTCATCTGCTTAACCTCTTCTGTGATGTGCCTTTTGAACATCTTAATCTCCTGGCGGAGCTGAGGCAAGTACGCCACATCTGAGGGATCCAGCGGCTCTCTGACCTTCGCTAGCAGACCACCAATATACTTGGTGGCATCTTTAGTCACGTGGTCCACAACCTGGCTGTTTGTCCCACACCGGATTCCGGCCTCAGCCGTCATATCAGTCAATAAGTCACTAAGCTCCGTCAGCGTTGACATAAGCTCTCGTTCTGACATGCTCACATTATCATGGGCCAACGTGTTTCGGTGTTGCTTCAGGCTGTAAATGAGGTGTTCAAGTGATGGTCCCTGAGGCCCTGGAGTGGTCCACGTGGGGTCATTCATCTCAGCCAGACCACACACACGTTGCAGGAGTTTATACAACAGGGTGATGTCAAAAGTTGCCGCGTCAGAGGAAGCTTCGAGTTTATCCCTCTGGTGATCATCGAAGACACGCCTGTACTGAGCATTGGTGTACCCCAAGTCCTGAGTGAGGTAAGTCACTACTGGGAAGGTGCCCCGGTACGACCACATAAACACACTTGCTAGCGCGTCTCGTCCTGCTTTAGTCACAGCTAGTCCATACCGCAGTCTGTTCACATCCTCCTGTTGGATAACAGGACTCGAGGCCGCCATATTGGGCCGTATGATTCTCACCTCACACAACTGTTGTCAAGTTTCACACAAGCAGTAAATGTCCCACGCTGGTTTTGTTATTATATTATGTTTAAAAACATAACATTGTTTCCCACTGTCGGAGACGAGCAGCTTGTTAGGTTTGTGTAGGCCTTCCTAAGCCAACGACAGACCTTCCTCAGGATGCATCCCTCAACAGTTAACTAATTTCCAGGTTAATATTTACTGCTAGGTGAACAGAGGTATCAGGTGGCTGAGCATCTCAAACTGCCAGGGAATCAAACTCGGATCTAATCGGTCATGATCCGACTGCTCTAACCACAATACAGTCACTTAATTGACCAAAAATATAAGTGATTTCCAAATAAACCAAATTTTACTAAATGTGTTCACATGTTAATGCAATATTCGGTTCCAGCTTTATTTGTCTTTTACAGTTTGTTCTGTAACTAGTTAATTTCTTCTGTCTTTATACTCTTCAGATTTCTGTCATCTGGAAGAAAAATTTAACGTTAATAAAACAAGATGTTAGTGTTAAACATTGGGGTCATAAATACATTTTTGAGATCACTAAAACAAATAAAATTCCAAAGTCTGCCTCCTGAATTTTCTTATATCTTATAACCTAAAACTTGTCAATATTTTGACCTAACTCGTGTGATCATTGTGGTGTTGGCTTCTGGTTTAGGTAGAGTAATGGTGCTCATTTTCTCACACAGAAATATACAGTGTAGCATTTAGTAATGTTATTCTCTGCCTTTATCTTGCTCGTGTAAGGACCTATTTAGACTATGCCGTTCAGTTTGGCCAACACACAATATATTGGACATAATTTAACTTGAACCCATAAAGAGAAGAATGACGAAGTTGATCTCAGGAATTAGAAATCTCCCTTATTAAAAGAGATTAAGGAAGCAATGTTTACACATTCTTCGAAAAGTATAGTTGCCATGATTGATGTTTTTTTTTTTAATTTTGCCCCGAGCGGCGAGTTTATTGCGCAGCGCCACTCATCTTGTGAGTGGACACACCGCCATAGCAGCATGTACAACACTCCCCAATAGGAAGAAAACCTGCTGGATTGTTCATCCTGTCACTTGTACCCAGACACAGCTGGGACTTGCTTAACTGTCTCAAGTGAACAGCTCCTCAAACAAGAAGATTAACATCTATCAACCCTTAAAAGCGTACGTTATCTTGCGGGTGCAAAATGGGGAAATCTTTTAAGAACAGTATCAATATTTGACAAATAGTGTTTTCCTAACTCAAACAATGTGGGGTTTATTATTCTACACATACTTCTAATTTCTCTCAGGTGTTCACATTCACGTAGATAGTGGTCAAGGCGGTGTCCATCACTCACCACAGATTCTGCAACTTCGCTGATCAACTGTTGTTTCCATTCCATATCTCCATGGATATTTGTATCCAAGACGGATTCTCGCTATTACTGATTCTCTCCCTCGTCCTCCTTCTCTTCTGCCATAATGATTGGGATTGCCAGCTGCAACCATGTTGTACCATATAGATTCACTGGTTTGTGCTGCTATCCTCCTTTCCTCAGTTACCTTGTCATGGTGATATTGCTTGACAATACCTCTAATTTGTAGTAGAGTCTTGGGTATGACGTATTCAATATGGTCTCCTTCAGCGCCTTCAGCAGCCAGCACATCTGCTCGTTCATTCCCACATATTCCAACATGGGAGGGGATCCACAGAAACTTGATGACTCTTCCCTGATTGGTAAGTACTCTCACAGCTCTCTTAATTTCAGCGACTATTGCAAGATTTTCTGCCCGATTTTTACGTAGGCTTTGCAGTGCTGCTTTTGAATCGATGCAAATAACTGCACCATTAGTGTTCCGTTCAAGAAACCTTAACGCCATAACAATGGCAGTTAGCTCTGCTTGCGTTGAAGAGGCATAGTTCTCAATACGTGCTTTTTCTTCATTTCTGCGTTGGAAAGTATTATCCTTAATTACCGTGTATGCTGCACCAACCCTGCCATTGACAGGATTAGATGACCCGTCAGTGTAGATTTGATCTAGTTCATCTCCGGCTTCTTTATAAATTTCCTCGAGATACTTGTGCCACATTTCTTGTGGTATCATGTTGGATTTTTTCGTTGCCATTTCATTGATGATGATCTTGCACGAGTCATCCTCCCAGGGAGGTAACCTCTCTACAGGCAGGAGCTCACGGGCTTGCTCAAGCAGGTGAAGCTCTTCCAGGTAGCAGACTAATCTGTGATGCCATTTTTTGCTTCTCCTGTTTCCCCCTGAAAGTAGCACAGAGCTCAGTTTTTTCTTAGCAATATCATTGTAATGGGCATCTCTGGCTATCCTAATTGCAATCTTAGCATTCAGCTCCTGAATTCTGCTTTTAACACTGGGAAGGGACAACTACTCTCGTAGATTAGACGTTTCGGCAGTTCTTGGAACTCCAAGAATGATTGTCATGGCTTCATTTTGAATGCTTTCAAGCCTTTTCATATCGCTTTGGGAGTAGGTGCACAGAACTGGTGCGGCATAGTCTATGACGGAGCGCATACATCATTTTAAGCATTTTAAGCATGCTGTGTACATCATTTTAAGCACGGCAATAGAGGCTCCATGTCCATTCCAGGTCATAGCTTTCAGTGCCCTGAGTCGACTTTTGCATGTTCCTATGAGTTGATTGAGCTCCTCTTTCTTTCCCTTGTTAGAGCCGACAGTGACGCCAAGGTACCGATAGTGGTCCACCCATTCAAGTGTTACACCATTAATTTGCAGTTCTTCATTTGCTCTCCGCTTGCGATGGGAGTATGCCTTCGTCTTGTTTGTGGAGAGAGTGAAACCGAACTCAATACATTTCCTTCCAAGGAGTTCAATGGACTGTTCAATTTTTCCCAAGGTGGAAGCTTGTATTAGCACATCATCTGCATATCCCACTTGTTGTGTGCCTTCCGGAAAATCAATATTTGCAATGGCGTTCATAAGTACATTGAATAGTGTAGGGCTTAAGACTCCGCCTTGGGGGGTCCCGAGTTCCATATTCATTGTTCTGGAGACTGCTCCATTGAAGCAAACCTTGGCTTTCCTTCTGTGAGGTAGTCTTCAACCCATTTCATGAGTCTCCCCTTGACACCCATGCATGCAAGCTCGTCCAGGATCGCAATCCCCTGTGCTTTGTCGAAGCACAGGGGATGTTGATGTCAACAAATACAGAGTACCTAGCCGTGTCATTAGCCAAGTAATTAACTATACAATTTGCTGTGCTCCGTCCTTTAACAAATCCATTGACCCCCTCCCCTAACCTGCCTATTTTGTGCAACAGTCGGTTTAGGATGATCCTTTCAAGCATCTTGCAAGTGCATGACACGAGACTGATAGGTCTGTAATTACCAGGGTCATTGGGCTTCGGTATGGGAACAATTATTGCGTGTTTCCATTGTGTGGGCAACACTCCACTTAGGAATGACTTGTTAAACAGGTGGAGTAGTGGATTCCCAGACACTTCACACAGTGCATTGAGTATGTCGTAGGTGACGCCATCTTCACCAGGTGCTGTACTTTTACCCTTTTTCATAGCGCCCCTTACTTCTTGGGCTGTGATTGGTTCCCCATATTCGTCATCACTAGACAGTGCTCTTGTTATCCTAATTCTTCTGTCATCATGTCGCAGGAGCTGTTCCTGCTGATTTCTGCAGGGAGGGAGGAGGAGGATGCTGCATCACTCCACTTGTGAATTAGTTCTTCAGCCTTACCCTGGGGGTCTTTGTGAGCCGCAGGCCGGGCTCTGCCCCCCTTAGCTATCTGAATTTTTGCCCACACTTGTCTTGCAGATGTTTCCCGTCCAATAGAGCTAGTGAACTCAAGCCATTGTCTTTCCCGCTCTTTAATCTTCTCTTCCCTGGCTACTTGACACACAGTTTTAAACAACTCTTGGTTACTTTCAGTGGGATGTCTCCGGTACTCTCTACTCATGTCTCGTACATTTGCGTTAAGCATCTTATGTAATCATTCTCATACCATTTTATTTTCTTCCTCTGAGGGTTACTTCGCCCAGGCGTACGGCGCGGAACTCTTAGACAGCTCTCAATTTGGTGATTAAGGTCATCAACAAATGTGTCAATGTCTTCTGGGATTTGGTATTCCGTGAACCAGTCACTCATCCTGTTTATGAAGTGCGGCCTCATATCTGGTCCGAGTGATAACCTTTTCTTTTATTTGTCTCTTTCCTTCTCTTGCTCATGTCGACGGTGGTAATCAGTGCCCAGTGGTCACTACATAAACTGTGCACAATGTGTGTACTGGCATCCGTGTCCTGTGCATTCAGCAGGAGAGCATAGTCTAATCTTCCTCCTCTGAGGTGAGTTGGCTGTTCATCACCCAGGACTCTAAGGTTTTCACTTCCCCTGACAAAGAGTGACAGTTTCCGTCCATTGACATTGGGCTGATGACAGTTGGCACCAAAGTGTGGGTGTCTGGCATTCAGGTCACCGACCAGCAGGGTAGGTTCTTCATTAACAAATTCAGGCAGTGTGTCAAGGTCAAGTTTACTCTGTGGCACATATAGGTTGATTATATGTAGGGCATTATTGTTTAAGTAAAGGGTTACTCCCAGTGATTCAAACTCATCCCCCATGTGCAGGTCATCAATAATCTGTGCGGAATGTTGTTATTTACAAAAGTGATGAGACCCCGTTTTCTTTCCCCAGAGGGCAGGGAGAACTTGCGATAACCGCTGAACCTTGGGTTGAAGTCATCACCTACCATCGTCTCCTGTAGCACTATGACGTCAGTTTGGTGTTTACGGGCGTATTGTATGATGTCATTAATTCTATTGCGAACTCCATTACAGTTCCATTGCAGTATAGTGAGATGTTGTTCATTGTGATTATCCATTTTGAGGTTGTTTGTCATCAGCTGCACGTGTGTAATATTATGTTCACATGTGTCATCGTGTATTCCATGGTGTTTTGGTGTTACTGTGTGTACTGGTGTTACTGTGTACACTGGTGTTACTGTGTGTACTGGCGTTACTGTGTGCACTGGCATTACTGTGTGCACTGATGTGCTCGTGTCCTGGTTGTTTCTGCTGACGTACCTCGGCAGTATGTGTTGCATCATCTTGCAGCAGGCTCTGGCTTGCAGGACCTCCACTTGATGGACTCTGCCGTTGCAAGATTTGGAGGATTTGTTCCTGAATCTTCTTAATCTGGCAGAGGGCTTTCTCAAGTTCCGTCTGCTTTTGCAATATTTGGTGGAAGACTGGATGAGATCTTATCATGCTGTCTAATATTGCTGTAAGACAAACCTGAGTGACGACCTCTTGGGGGTCAGGAGTGCCGGGAG
>WNGS01162224.1:86005-115040 GCA_020271785.1 Procambarus virginalis
ATTCGTGTTCCCATAACGAACCACTAAGTTGGCATGCTGAGTGACAGTGCCAGTGGCAGCCCGCCACTGGCTGCTACTCCTCCCTCCCTCAAGTCACCTGACTCACCCACATTCCCTCCCACAATACTGTTTTTGCTTTTATTCACTATATACAGACGCTATATATAAGTATCTACATTCGTGTTCACCATAACGAACCACTATTTGGTATGCTGAGTGGCATGGCAGCCAGCCACTGGCTGCCACTTCCCTCCCTCACTCACCTCACCTGACTTGCCACATTCTCCTCCCACCATACTGTTTTTGCTTTTTATAAAGATGTTATATATAAAGTATTTACATTTTTGTTCACCATAACTGTACATCTAAGCTTGTATGGTGAGTAAAGGCAAAGACGTAGCTATTCACACAGTCAAGACTGGTGGCTGCCGCCCTCAAGGCCAGACGCACTAATATTCTCCTCCAACAATACGTTTGTGGTGTTATTATGCTATATACACACATTATATATAAATATCTACCTGTTTTATTCACCATACTTGTACAAGTAAAACTGGTATGGTGCCCAAAGACATCGGCGGTCACCAGTAAACAAAATGATAAGTCTGCAGACGATGCCACCTACCTCACCAAATGGCGGCTTCCAACCTACTCCTCTTGCCGTTTATACCCTCTATACACACGTTATATATAAGTATCTACATTGTGTTCATCATGCGAACCACTAAGCTGGTATGGGGAGTGCAGTCAATAAAATGGACCACACATTATGTGCCATAAGTCCTCTTCCTAAAACCTGATTTAGGAGAGGACATTATGGCAACCTTAGAAATTTTTTAGTGAGTATAATTGGACAGACTTGTTGCTAGGCAAGGAAGTGAATGAGATGTATGTCAAGTTTTGTGAAATATATGATAAAGGAAAACAAAAATTTATACCAAAACAGAGAAGCAGAACTAGGAAACAGGATGGTTCAACAGAAAGTGCGAGAGGGCCAGAGACCAAAAGTCACAAAAATGGAATCAATACAGGAAGAGGCCAACCCCCAAACATACCAGCGATACAAAGATGCGAGAAACAACTACACGGCAGTGAGGAGAGAGGCAGAAAGAAATTTTGAAAAAGGGATTGCAGACAAATGTAAAACAGAACCAGGTCTATTCTATAAATTCATAAACAACAAATTGCAGGTAAAGGATAATATTCAGAGGTTGAAAATGGGAAATAGATTCACGGAAAATGAAAAGGAAATGTGTGAAACATTAAACGAAAAGTTCCAAAGTGTGTTTGTACAAAATGAAATCTTCAGGGAACCAGATACAATAAGAATTCCAGAGAACAACATAGAGCACATAGAGGTGTCTAGAGACGAAGTGGAAAAAATGCTCAAGGAGCTAAATAAGAACAAAGCAGTTGGTCCAGATGGAGTTTCGCCATGGGTTCTGAGAGAATGTGCACCTGAGCTCAGCATTCCTCTTCAACTGATTTTTCAGGCATCCCTGTTTACAGGGAGTTGTAGCTGATGTGTGGAAAAAGGCTAACATAGTTCCAATCTACAAAAGTGGAAGCAGGGAAGACCCCTTAATTATAGACCGGTATCATTGACAAGTGTAATAGTCAAAATATTGGAAAAAATAATTAAAACTAAATGGGTAGAACACCTGGAGAGAAATGATATAATATCAGACAGACAGTATGGTTTTCGATCTGGAAGATCCTGTGTATCGAATTTACTCAGTTTCTATGACCGAGCAACAGAGATTACAGGAAAGAGATGGTTGGGTTGACTGCATCTATCTGGACCTAAAAAAGGCTTTCGACAGAGTTCCACATAAGAGGTTGTTCTGGAAACTGGAAAATATTGGAGGGGTGACAGGTAAGCTTCTAACATGGATGAAAAATTTTCTGACATAGAAAAATGAGGGCAGTGATCAGAGGCAATGTATCGGACTGGAGAAATGTCACAAGTGGAGTACCACAGGGTTCAGTTCTTGCACCAGTGATGTTTATTGTCTACATAAATGATCTACCAGTTGGTATACAGAATTATATGAACATGTTTGCTGATGATGCTAAGATAATAGGAAGGAAGAAAACTTAGATGATTGTCATGCCCTTCAAGATGACCTGGACAAAATAAGTACATGGAGCGCCACTTGGCAAATGGAATTCAATGTTAATAAATGCCATGTTATGGAATGTGGAATAGGAGAACATAGACCCACACAACCTATATTATGTGAGAAATCTTTAAAGAATTCTGATAAAGAAAGAGATCTAGGGGTGGTTCTAGATAGAAAACTATCACCTGAGGACCACATAAAGAATATTGTGCGAGGAGCCTATGCCACGCTTTCCAACTTCAGAATTGCGTTTAAATACATGGATGGCGATATACTAAAAGAATGTTCACGACTTTTGTTAGGCCAAAGCTAGAATATGCAGCGGTTGTGTGGTGCCCATATCTTAAGAAGCACATCAACAAACTGGAAAAGGTGCAGACATGCTACTAAGTGGCTCCAGAACTGAAGGGCAAGAGCTACGAGGAGAGGTTAGAGGCATTAAATATGCCAAACTAGAAGACAGAAGAAAAAGAGGTGATATGATCACTACATACAAAATAGTAACAGGAATTGATAAAATCGATAGGGAAGATTTCCTGAGACCTGGAACTTTAAGAACAAGAGGTCATAGATATAAACTAGCTAAACACAGATGCCGAAGAAATATAAGAAAATTCACTTTCGCAAACAGAGTGGTAGACGGTTGGAACAAGTTAGGGGAGAAGGTGGTGGAGGCCAAGACCGTCAGTAGTTTCAAAGCGTTATATGACAAAGAGTGCTGGGAAGACGGGACACCACGAGCGTAGCTCTCATCCTGTAACTACACTTAGGTAATTACACTTAGGTAATTACACACAGTCAGAAGACAAACCACTACCCTCCCCTCCCACAGATTACTACTCCCTCCATGGAGCACAGCGCTAAATATCACCACAATCCTCCTATTTTCAGAACCCTGGTCAGTTTTATCACAGTCAGGGGTCTTCTGTAATATATTATCGCTACATAATAGCAGGAAAAGTATATTATGTCCATTTTTAGGTGATGCTGTGGCACAAGCTGAACAGCAGTGCTGTGCGCTCATGCTGCGTGCGTCAGGCTTGGTAGTTCACTCAATACTGAGGCCCCTAACACCCGAGAATTTGGCCCACGATTTTCTAAAAAAAAATGGTGCCTGTTTACAAGAGCCTGATGAAGATGTGGTGAACCCCGTGTATCCGCGGGCCATTTAAATCTTGCGCGTAGTACTCCAAGCATCATATGATGCGATGTGCAATTTACTGCAAGTTGGTCAAAGCATCATATGATGCGATGCGCAATTTAAGGGTTAAGGGTGAATGATAGTGCAGTTTATGTGAGATGCTTCTTCACCCCACAGGGTTATTAGGCAATGGAACTGCAACCCGCCAAGCTGTACACGCCAAAACTATTTAAGGTACAGTTTGAAAGGATCATCATGGCAATGGGGGGGGGGGGAGATAGTGACCTTCGACAATCTGCCGGCCTCTACCCTCGTCGAGGCCACTTGTGTTAGTGGTTGTCAGGTAAACTCAGGAAACTCAGAGAAACTCAGAAATTCAAACCTGCACAGCTTGTGATGTTGGGAGATACGTCATGGAATGATAAATGTTGCTGGTACGCAAGGATTGTGTGTGGTTTCTTAGAGTTAGCCTTGATATTAGCACTATACAGTCAATGGTGGCCATTCTTCTTTATGATAGGTGCAGTTTGTGTGAAGGTTTCTCCACTTTATTAGCGTATCTCCATTAGTTACACATGCCTTATTGGGCAGTGCATTGGCATCGGTTGTCATTGACGAATGAGCAAAAACTGGAAGCATGTATAAAAATACAATATTTTTTCGCTTGTCCATCTTTGCATTTTTCACATGTAATAGATCCAATAAGGTTAATTAACTTTTCATGATGGTTTTATCATTTAACCTCTGGGATGCTTGGTGGTTATAGCCTGCAACACACCCAGGTGCAAGAAATAATAAAAAAAACTCTTATGTGTTCATTTGTGCTCCCTGACCACAAGGAAAAAATTAATCGTTGATGACATATTTTGGCCACAATAGGGCAAGGAAGTCTAGCAAATTTGAGGCGTTGACAGCAATTGTCGGAGGTGGTCAGCTCTGCCAAAACTGTCAGGCAGGAGTTGCCACAAAGATATTAATACCTAATTATTTCAAAGTCTGATTTTTTTCCTATTTTTTACAGTAATATTATTCAATAGCATGTAGTGTGATATATTTATATAACAAAATGTGTAAATCATTGCTATACTCAAAATTATTGTGTGCATAAGAATGATTCAATTATTATGCTCATAAACAATAAACAAATAGTTTTTGCTGTTATTACACTATGTATACAGATGCCATATATAAGTATCTACATGTTTTGTTCACCATAACTGTACAACAAAGGTGGCATGGTGAGTGCAGAAAATAACAGAGGTTGCCACACACATTCAGCTGATGCTTGCCTCCCTCCTCACTCGTTCAAGGCTAGCCACACTAACATTCCTCATCCAGCACTGTTTGTTGTGATATTACACTTTATACCCAGATTATATATAAGTATCTAAATGTTTTATTTACCATAACTGTACAACTAAGCTTCTATGGTGCCCAAACAGCATAGCCGCCACCATATACTGCATGACAAGTCATGCAGACAAAATTTGAATTTAAAATTTTGCCCCGAGGGGCGAGTTTATTGGGCAGCGCCACTCATCTTGTCAGTGGGACACACCGCCATAGCAGCATGTACAACACTCCCCAATAGGAAGAAAACCCGCTGGGTTGTTATCCTGTCACTTGTACCCAGACCAGCTGGGACTTGCTAACCCTCAAACCGCTAGGGGCCCAAATGGAATTCACACCCACAGGCGCAACAAAAAAAAAAAAAATCCAAAAAATTCTTTCGTCTTATAGAATTGTTTATTTTTGTTCCCTGATCACGGAAAAAAAACTAACAAAAAAATCGTAGGTAGCATATTTTAGCCGTAGTAGGGTAGGGAAGTGTGGCAAAAAAGGGGCGTTGGCAGAGCCTTCGCTAGACGAGGTGTACTCCGCCGAGCTGTCAGACGGCAGTTTGCCACAAATATATTATTTCCTAATATTTCAATGTCTCTGATTGATTTTTCTTAGTTTTTTTGCAGTAATATTATTCCATACAGTGAATTGTGGTATATTTATATTATAAAATGTGTGAACCATCGCTGTACTCAAAATTATGGGTGTGCATATAAGTGATTCAATTATGTATGTTCATAAAACAATAAACAATAGTTTTGCTGTTGTTACACTATATACACAGGTTATATATAAGTATCTGCATGTTTTGTTCACCATAAACGAACTACTAAGTTGGTCTTGTGAGTCAAAAAGCAACGAGGAGTGGCCGCCACACACCAGTGAGCCAATCACTGCCACGCCCTCCATCACACCACCTCACTCACCCTCATTTACCTCCCACAATACTGTTTTTGCATTTATTCACTATACACAGACGTTATATATACGTATTTACATGTTTTGTTCACCATAACTGTACATCTAAGCTTGTATGGTGAGTAAACGCACAAAGACGTAGCTACTCCACAAGTCAGCTGATCGGCGGCCACCCTCAAGGCCACAAGCACTAATATTCTCCTCCAACAATATTGGTTGTGGTGTTATTATGCTATATACACACATTATATATAAGTATCTACCTGTTTTATTCACCATACTTGTACAAATAAGTTGGTATGGTGCCAAAAGACCCTTTGTGGTCACAGGTAAACAACACGATAATTCCTGCAGACGACGCTCCTCTCACCAAAATGGCGGCTCCCAACCTACTCCTCTCGCTGTTATCTCACACTATACACACGTTATATGTAAGTATCTACATTTGTGTTCACAATAGCGAACCACTAAGCTGGTATGGTGAGTGCAGTCAATAAATAGTGGCCACACACAGTCAGAAGACAACGCCACATCCTCCCTCCACAGCCGTAACTCCTCCCTCATCGAGCACAGCGCTAAATATCTCCACAATCAAGCTGTTATCAGAATCCTGGTCAGTTTATCAAATTCAGGGGCTTCAGTAATACTATCACTGCTAAATATAGCAGTTCACTTATATTTTGGCATTTGTAGGCGATGCTGTGGTCACAAGCTGAACAGCGGTGCTGTGAGCTCGTGCTGCGTGCGCAGCCTTGGTGGCTGGCACAATACTGACGTTCTCACTCTCAAGAATGGGGCTGGATTTTTTTTTCTAGGTGGGATCTGGCAACTATCAGTCGTGGCTGTACTATAGCTGCCCCTATCCCAGGCGGGGGTTTTTAAATTATAGCGCTAGACACGAAATCATATATAAATGATGTGCGATTTCGGTTTTGTCATTGATATCATTTATATATGATATGCGCGGTTTAAGGGTAACTGTCTCAAGTGAACCGCTCCTCAAACAAGAAGATTAACATCTATCAACCTTAAAAGCTTACGTTATCTTGCGGGTGCAAAATGGGGAAATCTTTNATGTTCATATAATTCTGTATACCAACTGGTAGATCATTTATGTAGACATAAACATCACTGGTGCAAGAACTGAACCCTGTGGTACTCCGCTTGTGACATTTCTCCAGTCTGATACATTGCCTCTGATCACTGCCCTCATTTTTCTATCAGTCAGAAAATTTTTCATCCATGTTAGAAGCTTACCTGTCACCCTCCAATATTTTCCAGTTTCCAGAACAACCTCTTTTGTGGAACTCTGTCGAAAGCCTTTTTAGGTCCAGATAGATGCAGTCAACCCAACCATCTCTTTCCTGTAATATCTCTGTTGCTCGGTCATAGAAACTGAGTAAATTCGATACACAGGATCTTCCAGATCGAAAACCATACTGTCTGTCTGATATTATATCATTTCTCTCCAGGTGTTCTACCCATTTAGTTTTAATTATTTTTTCCAATATTTGACTATTACACTTGTCAATGATACCGGTCTATAGTTAAGGGGGTCTTCCCTGCTTCCACTTTTGTAGATTGGAACTATGTTAGCCTTTTTCCACACATCAGCTACAACTCCTGTAAACAGGGATGCCTGAAAAATCAGTTGAAGAGGAATGCTGAGCTCAGGTGCACATTCTCTCAGAACCCATGGCGAAACTCCATCTGGACCAACTGCTTTGTTCTTATTTAGCTCCTTGAGCATTTTTTCCACTTCGTCTCTAGACACCTCTATGTGCTCTATGTTGTTCTCTGGAATCCTTATTGTATCTGGTTCCCTGAAGATTTCATTTTGTACAAACACACTTTGGAACTTTTCGTTTAATGTTTCACACATTTCCTTATCATTTTCCCAAGGTGCTGTAATACAGCTGCTAACACCAGACATTGTTGCACTCATGGAGACAAAACTTGGAGATGGTATTTTAAACGAGGTCATATTCCCAAGGGGCTACTCAATTTGGAGATGGGACAGAAAAATTAGGAAAGGCGGTGGCGTTGTTGTGCTGGTGAAAGAACACCTAAAGGTGAACGAAATAATGACTGCCAATCCACAAGAAGTTGACATAATAGCACTAGAGATCTGCCATGAGGATGATAAACTAGTGATCATAAATGCATATAGTCCACCGCCAAGCAGCACATGGTCCAAGGAGGAGCTATATAGTAAACGAGAAGGTCTTATAACAATAATGAGAGAGATCATAGCGAGAGCGGATAACAATAGATCACGACTGTTGATTGTCGGCAACTTCAACTTGAAATCCATAGACTGGGAAGATATGAAGCTAAAACAGAAGATTTTTGGACCTGTAAATTTGTAGACCTCATCCTGGAAACATTCTTGTATCAACATGTTAAACAAGCTACGAGGATGAGGGAAGGGGATGTTCCCTCCATGCTAGATTTGATATTTACCAGGAAGGAGGAAGAAATATTTGACATTCAGTACCTTCCTCCCTTAGGTAAAAGTGACCATGTCCTTTTGGGAATAAAGTATGCAATGCGTTATAATCTGGAAGAAAACAAGAAGGTTGAAGCAATTGAACCTGAAGCAACCTGATTTAAGAGAGGACATTATGGCAACCTTAGAAATTTTTTAAGTGAGTATAATTGGACAGACTTGTTGCTAGGCAAGGAAGTGAATGAGATGTATGTCAAGTTTTGTGAAATATATGATAAAGGCACAAAATTTTTTATACCAAAACAGAGATGCAGAACTAGGAAACAGGATTGGTTCAACAGAAATTGCGAGAGGGCCAGAGACCAAAAGACACAAAAATGAATCAATACAGGAAGAGGCCAAACCCCCAAACATACCAGCATACAAAGATGCGAGAAACAACTACACGGCAGTGAGGAGAGAGGCAGAAAGAAATTTTGAAAAAGGGATTGCAGACAAATGTAAAACAGAACCAGGTCCATTCTATAAATTCATAAACAACAAATTGCAGGTAAAGGATAATATTCAGAGGTTGAAAATGGGAAATAGATTCACGGAAAATGAAAAGGAAATGTGTGAAACATTAAACGAAAAGTTCCAAAGTGTGTTTGTACAAAATTAAATCTTCTGGGAACGAGACACAATAAGAATTCCAGAGAACAACATAGAGCACATAGAGGTGTCTAGAAACGAAGTGGAAAAAATGCTCAAAGCTAAGTAAGAACAAAGCAGTTGGTCCAGATGGAGTTTCACCATGGGTTCTGAGAGAATGTGCACCTGAGCTCAGCATTCCACTTCAACTGATTTTTCAGGCATCCCTGTTTCCAGGAGTTGTAGCTGATGTGTGGAAAAAGGCTAACATAGTTCCAATCTACAAAAGTGGAAGCAGGGAAGACCCCTTTAACTATAGACCTGTATCATTGACAAGTGTAATAGTCAAAATATTGGAAAAAATAATTAAAACTAAATGGGTAGAACACCTGGAGAGAAATTATATAATTTCAGACAAACAGTATGGTTTTCGATCCGGAAGATCCTGTGTATCGAATTTACTCAGTTTCTATGATCGAGCCACAGAGATATTACAGGAAAGAGATGGTTGGGTTGACTGCATCTATCTGGACCTAAAAAAAAGGCTTTCGACAGAGTTCCACATAAGAGGTTGTTCTGGAAACTGGAAATATTGGAGGGGTGACAGGTAAGCTTCTAACATGGATGAAAAATTTTCTGACTGACAGAAAAATGAGGGTAATATTCAGAGGCAATGTATCGGATTGGAGAAATGTCACAAGTGGAGTACCACAGGGTTCAGTTCTTGCACCAGTGATGTTTATTGTCTACATAAATGATCTACCAATTGGTATACAGAATTATATGAACATGTTTGCTGAAGATGCTAAGATAATAGGAAGAATAAGAAATTTAGATGATTGTCATGCCCTTCAAGAAGACCTGGACAAAATAAGTATATGGAGCACCACTTGGCAAATGGAATTTAACCCTTAAAGTGCGCATCACATCATATGACGTGCTAGGCGTTTTACCAGTCAACTGCTCTTCACGTCATATGATGTGTTGGAGTACTACGCAAGATTTAAACGGCCCGCGGATACACGGGGTTCACCACACCTTCATCAGGGCTCTTGTAAACAGACGCCATTTTAAAAAAAATCGTGGGCCAAACTCCCGGGTGTTAGGGGCCTCAGTATCGCGTAAGCTACCAAGCCTGACGCACGCAGCATGAGCTCACAGCACTGCTGTTCAGCTTGTGACCACAGCATCGCCTAAAAATGCCAAAATATACTTGTTCATGCTATTATGTAGCGATGATATTATTACAGAGGACCCCTGACTGTGATAAAAGTGACCAGGGTTCTGATAATAGCAGGATTGCGATGATATTTAGCGCTGTGCGCCATGGAGGGAGGAGTAATGCTGTGGGAGGGAGGGTGGTGGCGATGTTTTCTGACTGTGTGTGGCCACCTTTTATTGACTGCACTCAGCATACCAGCTTAGTGGTTCGCTATAGTGAACACAAATGTAGATACTTATATATAACGTGTGTATAGAGGTATAAACAGCAAGAGAAGGTTTGGAGCCGCCATTTTGGTGAGGGCGGTGGCGTCGTCTGCACGACGCCACCGTGCAGACGACGGTGTTGTTACTGGTTACCACGATGGTCTATGGGCACCATACCAGTTTATTTGTACAAGTATGGTGAATAAAACAGGTAGATATTTATTTATAATGTGTGTATATAGCGTAATAACACCACACAGTATTGTTGGAGGAGAAATATTAGTGTGTCTGGCCTTGAGGGAGCAGCCATCAGCTGACTGTGTTAGGTCCTATGTCTTTGTGCCTTTACTCACCATACAAGCTTAGATGTACAGTTATGGTGAACAAAACATGTAGATACTTATATATAACGTCTGTATATAGTGAATTATAGCAAAAACAGTATTGTGGGAGGAGAATGTGGGCGAGTCAGATGACTGGAGGGAGGGCGGGAGTGGCTGGCTGGTACACGGCGGTCACTCCTCGTTACTTTTTGACTCATAATAGCTACTTAGTGGTTCGTTATAGTGAACAAAACATGCAGATACTTATATATAACCTGTGCTTATAGTGTAATAACCGACAAAGTATTTGTTCACTGATTGATGAACATAACTGAATCAACAATATGCACACCATATTTTTGAGTACAGCAATGATTCACTCACTTTATTATATAAATATATCAAACTACACACTATTGAATAATATTACAGCAAAAAAACTATGAAAAATCAATCAGAGACATTGAAATAATTAGGTAATTATCTCTTTGTGGCAACTCTGGCCTGACAGCTGGTGAGCAACAGACCGCCTGGGACGCATGCTGAGTCAGCGCCTATAATTTGCCAGACTTCCCCTCCCTATAGCGGGCAATATATGGCACTTACGATTTTTTATTATTTTTCCCGTGATCAGTGAACATAAATTAACAGGTTAGGAAGAAAAAATAATTTTTTTTTTCAAATGATATGCGCCTGTGGGATGACAGGATATTAAACCCCGAGCATGTTAAGGGTTAAGGTCGCCCCCCCCCCCAGGAAAACCTGAACCCCGAGGGATCCATTGCCGAGGCATAATCCGGGTCACGCAGGAGGTTAGTCGCAAGGGCCGCCCGCACCGCAGCAGGTTGGATGCAATAAGCCGAAAACCTCTGGAAAGACGGAACCGAAGCACCCGGGGGAACACGGAACCGAACCCGGGGAGGGGCAGACACCAAATCTAACTCGTACGCAGAGGGGGGGGGGGGGAAGAAAACACCACTCCTTGTAACAGTAAGCCCCGCTCAGAGAGCAGCAAAACCCAAGTGGGGTCCAGCGGGGCCATGTCCCCTCCAAATCAGCCCCTCCCCAGCCCCAAGGTCCTCTGCAGGATCAGGGGGCCAAGTCCTCTCCCCAAGCACTGACCCCACAAGACAAGGCGGGCGCAGCCATAGAAGCCGAACAGAAGGGGCCCACTGGTGAGACCCAGAGGCTTCAGCCGGGGGACTAGGCTCGAATGCCCCCGTCACCACACTGGAAGGGGCATCCTCCGAGGCTGCCCGAGTCTCAAGACCAACTAACCCCTGCACCGACTTCGAAACCCTCAGACGTTTCGGGGCCAGAAGCAGGGGAAGGGGACCAAAACGAACAACAGGAGGGGAAGGACGAGGAGGTGCGGACTGAACCAGGATCGAGGCGATCCCCCACCATCAAGTCCAGATTCCTATAAGCAAAACGGGGCAGCCGCGAGGCATCTGGGTGAGCAACCAACCGAGCTCATTGCGACAACCTAAACTTAGCATGCAACGTCTGTGCTGCCCGTACCCTAAGATGATCATCAGCAGATTGGGTAAATTGAGTCACCAGCAAGCAGCAAAACTCACAGGACTCAGGGTCGAAAGTGTCACCGACCCAACAGGCAACGTGACGGAGGCAAAAATAGTGAGAGTCGCCCTGAGACAAGGGGACCGAACAACCCTCAAACTCGCATGAAGCGATGAGGGACTCTTGGGACACATCCATCAGACCCGCGCACCCCCTAGGGGATTCCCAGGGGCTTGAGCATTTACTATAAGTGGACTCGGGCTCAGGTAACCCCAGGCAGGGTATTGCTAACCGGCACCCAGCACTACCAAACTTTCTACAGCTGAACCCCAGGGAGATGTACACTCACAGGGACCTAGCGGGGAGCACCACCAAGGAAAACTGTATTAGATCAAGCACCAGTGGCAAGGAGGGCAGATCCTCCTACAAGGCAAAAAGAAAAAGAAAAACAAAACCCACAAGAGGACAACGTACCCCAAGGAACAGAGCCAGCCGCTGTAATTGGTGAAAACAAGCAGCACAGCAACCTGCACCCCTGACCTGTACAAACTGCCTCTTACCCAAAGTTAAACAAGGGAGACAGAACACCCAAGCACCCAAAGGGCGGCTGAAAAAACGAGCAGTTAAACGGCCACGCAGAGGTAGGTCCCGAGGGACTTGAGGAAGGGAACCCCAAGCCCCAAGGGCAGTACTTACAGGGCACCTAAGGAATTAAGGCAACCCCTAGGCACATGCAGCCCAAGTACTGAGGACTAACTCATGGCTCTCACACCCCTGGAGAACAGCCACCACACACTAAGCACAGCGATGCAAAAACTATGGAGCCAGAGCACACGACCATTGCCTCTAGCATCAGCCTAAGAACTGAGGGTGGATAGCCGGCGTGTTGGGTCTGGGGCTCCCCCTTTCCCCTCCCAGGGAGGGAGGAGCTACGCAGACAGCAGCGCGGCGACATGTGATGTCATAATCGTTTGCTCGTTTCGTTTAGGGGTGTTCTGTCCACTTGTTCGGCTTTTGGTAGCAATATTTTCACCAGAATAGGGGTTTGTTTTGGGATGCTTCTCTTTCTGGGTGCCTGACCTGGTCGATGGCAGACATAGAATGCTTCCAATCATACTGCTGCTTCTATAGGCCATTGCTCCCCCTTGCCTCTCTGAGAGGGCCAGGTTCTGGCCGTGGTCCCCAATAGGCCCAAAGAACTCCATACACATGACTGATGCAAAAGTCTGACAATTAGCATATCAGCCTGCAAAGCTCCGGGGAGCAGAAGGGGTTTCCCCCCCAGAAAAGACTTACTGTATTACACAAAGTGGTAAGATTTAATATTACAGTACTGTATTATAAATGCCATAAACAAAAGATTTTATAAATAATACCATCATTATTGTCAGGAGTTATTCTTGGTACATCTGGCAAGTAAACATAGTTTTCAGGAAACAATAATGAATCTGCCAAAAGAAATATTGGGTTTTATACATTCCTATTCATTACAATAGCCTAATACTGCACAGTAATTCAACTTGAAAAACAAATAGGAAAGAATAGCTAGCCTAACCCAATGATAAATGCACTTTTAACAACAATCTTTATAATATGACAAATGCAGTATAACTCTACGACTATAAAGAATAATTGCTTTATAACTACAGATACTTTAAAACTTCTTTATTTGCAATTTGGTCAAAGGCTGATTAAATAATATTTACCTGCATGTATGCTGGCTGGGGTTGATCTTCCAGGCAAATTTGTTCTACTGATTTGTGGTTTGACTACTGCTGGAGTAGAAGGATTTGTGACAAATACTGTACTGCTTTCTGTTTCATCTACCTATTATAAAAATAATAATTGATAAAAACACCATGCTTTATACTCAAACTTACTGGAATAGTTATACCAACATACAGCATTATAAAATAAACATGAATTCATTGGGAAAATATTATTGTAATTCTAATCAACACTATAACTGCCATGATCATTAATGATCAAATTTACCTAAGGGACACCATTAATAATTAGGGGTCATAGGGAATTAAGGGTGAAAGATTCCCAGGCACAGATATGGATAAATTATTTAATAATTTACTTTCTCAGCCCAATGTACCTTCTTAAATATAAATAAATAAATAAAATATATAACACGTGAATCTTCACATGTATAAGATTCACACATTCTGGACAATCTAAATATCATTCAAGCTTTATCATCTTAATGCACCAAGCTGTGCCTCTTCACATTTCGAAGTGCTGGAGACTTATAACGTCGATCACCTAAATATGATTCATATATCCATGCTGACGGAATCACTTCCTGCTCTCTGGACATTGGGTAGTTTTCTCCATTAATCCTTAAACTGCACAAAACATACCCGTATGTAGGGAGTAACTGTCACGGAATCACACACATCGTACATATACGATTGAGGGTCTGGTGCAGGATTTTAAATGCCCCACGAAGGATAGGGGCAGCTATAGTCCAGCCACAGACGATAGTAAACAGACGCCTTCTTGGAAAAAAATTGTGGGTAACATTCCTGGGTGTGACAGCCTCAGAACTGAGTGAGCAACCACCAAGGTTGGCACATGTAGCATGAGCTAACATCACTGCCATTCAGCTTGTGACCCACAGCATACCCTAAAAAAGTAAAAACTATAAGTAACTGGTATTATTTAGCAATGATAGTATTACAGACGACCCTTGACTATGATAAAAATGACCAGAATTCTGATAATAGCAGGATTATTGTGATAATTAGCGCTGTGCTGTATGGTGGGAGGAATAATGCTGAGGGAGGGAGGTGGCGTCGTCTTCTGACACTGTGTGGCCACCTTTATTGTCTTGACTCGCCATACCAGCTTAGTAGTTCACTGTGGTGAACACAAACGTAGATACTTATATATAACGTGTGTATGGAGTGTAATAATAGTAATAGGAGTATGTTGGGAACAGCAATTTTGATGAGGGAGGTGGTGTCACCTCCATGACTTATCATGCTGTGTACTGGTAGCCATTATGCTCTATGGGCACCATACCAGCTTAGTTGTACAGTTATGGTGAATAAAACATGTAGATATTTATATATAGTGTAATAACACCAAAAACAGTATTGTGGGAGGAGAAATTTTTAGTGCATATGGCCTTGAACTAGTGAGGGAGGCAGCCACCAGCTGTGTGCGTTGCAACCTTTCTTATTGCCTGAACTCACCATACCAGCTTAGTTGTACAGTTATGGTGAACAAATCATGTAAATACTTATGTATAACTTCTGTATAAAGTGAATAAAAGCAAAAACAGTATGGTGGGAGGAGAATGTTGACGAGTGGCTGGCTGGTGTGGCAGCCACTCCTCATTGCTTTTTGACTCACCATATGATCTTAGTGGTTCATTATGGTGAACAAAACATGCAGATAATTATACATAACCTGTGTATATAGTGTAATAAAAGCAAAACTATTGTTTTACGAACATAATAATTACATAACTAATATGCACACGATACTTTTGAGTATAACGATGATTCACACATTTTGTTATATAAATGTATCACACTACACACTATTGAATAACATTACTGCAAAAAAAAAAAGGATAAAAATCAGAGACATTGAAATAATTAGATAATACTGTAATATCTTTATGGCAACTCCTGCTTGACAGCTCAGGCGGTGCAGACCGCCTACGACGATTCCTCTGTCAACGCCTCATTTTAACGCTAAGGGCTTATTGGCCCTTAGCGGTTTAACCCTTAAATGGCGCATGGCTATATGCCATTTAACACCCACAGGCGCATACAAAAAAAAAATCTTTTTTCTTCCTAACCTGTTAATTTGTGTTCACTGATCATGGGAAAAATAATAAAAAAATTGTAAGTGGCATATATTGCCCGCTATAGGGCGGGGAAGTCTGGCAAAAAACAGGCACTGACTCAGCGTGCGTCCCAGAGGGTCTGTTGCTCGCAAGCTGTCAGGTCGGAGTTGCCACAAAGAGATAATTACCTAATTATTTCAATGTCTCTGATTGATTTTTCGTAGTTTTTTTGCTGTAATATTATTCAATAGCATGTAGTGTGATATATTTATATAATAAAATGAGTGAATCATCGCTGTACTCAAAAATATGGTGTGCATATTGTTGATTCAATTATGTTCATCAAACAGTGAACAAATACTTTGTCGGTTATTACACTATATACACAGGTTATATATAAGTATCTGCATGTTTTGTTCACCATAACAAACCACTAAGTTGCTATTATGAGTCAAAAAGTAACGAGGAGTGACCGCCAAACACCAGCCAGCCACTCACTCCTTCCCTCAACACCTCACTCGCCCACATTCTCCTCCCACCATACTTTTTTGCTTTTAATCACTATATACAGACGTTATATATAAGTATCTACATTCGTGTTCACCATAACGAACCACTAAGTTGGCATGCTGAGTGACAGTGCCAGTGGCAGCCCGCCACTGGCTGCTACTTCCTCCCTCCCTCAAGTCACCTGACTCACCCACATTCTCCTCCCACAATACTGTTTTTGCTTTTATTCACTATATACAGACGCTATATATAAGTATCTACATTCGTGTTCACCATAACGAACCACTATGTTGGTATGCTGAGTGGCAGTGGCAGCCAGCCACTGGCTGCCACTCCCTCCCTCACTCACCTCACCTGACTTGCCACCATTCTCCTCCCACCATACTGTTTTTGCTTTTATATACAGATGTTATATGTAAGTATTTACATGTTTTGTTCACCATAACTGTACATCTAAGCTTGTATGGTGAGTAAAGGCAAAGACGTAGCTATTCACACAGTCAGCTGGTGGCTGCCGCCCTCAAGACCAGACGCACTAATATTTCTCCTCCAACAATACTGTTTGTGGTGTTATTATGCTATATACACACATTATATATAAATATCTACCTGTTTTATTCACCATACTTGTACAAGTAAACTGGTATGGTGCCCAAAGACCATCGTGGTCACCAGTAAACAACATGATAAGTCATGCAGACGATGCCACCTACCTCACCAAAATGGCGGCTCCCAACCTACTCCTCTTGCCGTTTATACCCTCTATATACACGTTATATATAAGTATCTACATTTGTGTTCATCATAGCGAACCACTAAGCTGGTATGGTGAGTGCAGTCAATAAAATGTGACCACACATTATGTGCCATAATGTCCTCTCCTAAACCTGATTTTAGGAGAGGACATTATGGCAACCTTAGAAAATTTTTTAGTGAGTATAATTGGACAGACTTGTTGCTAGGCAAGGACGTGAATGAGATGTATGTCAAGTTTTGTGAAATATATGATAAAGGAACAAAAAAATTTATACCAAAACAGAGAAGCAGAACTAGGAAACAGGATTGGTTCAACAGAAAGTGCGAGAGGGCCAGAGACCAAAAGTCACAAAAATGGAATCAATACAGGAAGAGGCCAAACCCCCAAACATACCAGCGATACAAAGATGCGAGAAACAACTACACGGCAGTGAGGAGAGAGGCAGAAAGAAATTTTGAAAAAGGGATTGCAGACAAATGTAAAACAGAACCAGGTCTATTCTATAAATTCATAAACAACAAATTGCAGGTAAAGGATAATATTCAGAGGTTGAAAATGGGAAATAGATTCACGGAAAATGAAAAGGAAATGTGTGAAACATTAAACGAAAAGTTCCAAAGTGTGTTTGTACAAAATGAAATCTTCAGGGAACCAGATACAATAAGAATTCCAGAGAACAACATAGAGCACATAGAGGTGTCTAGAGACGAAGTGGAAAAAATGCTCAAGGAGCTAAATAAGAACAAAGCAGTTGGTCCAGATGGAGTTTCACCATGGGTTCTGAGAGAATGTGCACCTGAGCTCAGCATTCCTCTTCAACTGATTTTTCAGGCATCCCTGTTTACAGGAGTTGTAGCTGATGTGTGGAAAAAGGCTAACATAGTTCCAATCTACAAAAGTGGAAGCAGGGAAGACCCCCTTAATTATAGACCGGTATCATTGACAAGTGTAATAGTCAAAATATTGGAAAAAATAATTAAAACTAAATGGGTAGAACACCTGGAGAGAAATGATATAATATCAGACAGACAGTATGGTTTTCGATCTGGAAGATCCTGTGTATCGAATTTACTCAGTTTCTATGATCGAGCAACAGAGATATTACAGGAAAGAGATGGTTGGGTTGACTGCATCTATCTGGACCTAAAAAAGGCTTTCGACAGAGTTCCACATAAGAGGTTGTTCTGGAAACTGGAAAATATTGGAGGGGTGACAGGTAAGCTTCTAACATGGATGAAAAATTTTCTGACAGAAAAATGAGGGCAGTGATCAGAGGCAATGTATCGGACTGGAGAAATGTCACAAGTGGAGTACCACAGGGTTCAGTTCTTGCACCAGTGATGTTTATTGTCTACATAAATGATCTACCAGTTGGTATACAGAATTATATGAACATGTTTGCTGATGATGCTAAGATAATAGGAAGGATAAGAAACTTAGATGATTGTCATGCCCTTCAAGATGACCTGGACAAAATAAGTACATGGAGCGCCACTTGGCAAATGGAATTTAATGTTAATAAATGCCATGTTATGGAATGTGGAATAGGAGAACATAGACCCCACACAACCTATATATTATGTGAGAAATCTTTAAAGAATTCTGATAAAGAAAGAGATCTAGGGGTGGTTCTAGATAGAAAACTATCACCTGAGGACCACATAAAGAATATTGTGCGAGGAGCCTATGCCACGCTTTCTAACTTCAGAATTGCTTTTAAATACATGGATGGCGATATACTAAAGAAATTGTTCACGACTTTTGTTAGGCCAAAGCTAGAATATGCAGCGGTTGTGTGGTGCCCATATCTTAAGAAGCACATCAACAAACTGGAAAAGGTGCAAAGACATGCTACTAAGTGGCTCCCAGAACTGAAGGGCAAGAGCTACGAGGAGAGGTTAGAGGCATTAAATATGCCAAAACTAGAAGACAGAAGAAAAAGAGGTGATATGATCACTACATACAAAATAGTAACAGGAATTGATAAAATCGATAGGGAAGATTTCCTGAGACCTGGAACTTTAAGAACAAGAGGTCATAGATATAAACTAGCTAAACACAGATGCCGAAGAAATATAAGAAAATTCACTTTCGCAAACAGAGTGGTAGACGGTTGGAACAAGTTAGGGAGAAGGTGGTGGAGGCCAAGACCGTCAGTAGTTTCAAAGCGTTATATGACAAAGAGTGCTGGGAAGACGGGACACCACGAGCGTAGCTCTCATCCTGTAACTACACTTAGGTAATTACACTTAGGTAATTACACACAGTCAGAACACCACTACCCTCCCCTCCCACAGCATTACTCCTCCCTCCATGGAGCACAGCGCTAAATATCACCACAATCCTCCATTTTCAGAACCCTGGTCAGTTTTATCACAGTCAGGGGTCTTCTGTAATAATATTATCGCTACATAATAGCATGAACAAGTATATTATGTCATTTTTAGGTGATGCTGTGGTCACAAGCTGAACAGCAGTGCTGTGCGCTCATGCTGCGTGCGTCAGGCTTGGTAGTTCACTCAATACTGAGGCCCCTAACACCCGAGAATTTGGCCCACGATTTTAAAAAAAAATGGTGCCTGTTTTACAAGAGCCTTGATGAAAGATGTGGTGAACCCGTGTATCCGCGGGCCATTTTAAATCTTGCGTAGTACTCCAAAGCATCATATGATGCGATGTGCAATTTACGGCAAGTTGGTCAAAGATCATATGATGCGATGCGCATTTAAGGGTTTAAGGGTGAATGATAGTGCAGTTTATGTGAGATGCTTCTTACCCCACAGGGTTATTAGGCAATGGAACTGCAACCCGCCAAAGCTGTACACGCCAAAACTATTTAAGGTACAGTTTGAAAGGATCATCATGGCAATGGGGGGGGGGGGGAGATAGAGGTGACCTTCGACAATCTGCCGGCCTCCTACCCTCGTCGAGGCCACTTGTGTTAGTGGTTGTCAGGTAAACTCAGGAAACTCAGAGAACTCAGAAATTCAAACCTGCACAGTTGTGATGTTGGGAGATACGTCATGGAATGATAAATGTTGCTGGTTACGCAAGGATTGTGTGTGGTTTCTTAGAGTTAGCCTTGATATTAGCACTATACAGTCAATGGTGGCCATTCTTCTTTATGATAGGTGCAGTTTGTGTGAAGGTTTTCTTCCACTTTATTAGCGTATCTCCATTAGTTACACATGCCTATTGGGCAGTGCATTGGCATCGGTTGTCATTGAAGAATGAGCAAAAACTGGAAGCATGTATAAAAATACATATATTTTTTCGCTTGTCCATCTTTGCATTTTTCACATGTAATATATGCAATAAGGTTAATTAACTTTTCATGATGGTTTTATCATTTAACCTCTGGGATGCTGTTGTGATTATAGCCTGCAACACACCCAGGTGCAAGAAATAATAAAAAAAAACTCTTATGTGTTCATTTGTGCTCCCTGACCACAAGGAAAAAATTAATCGTTGATGACATATTTTGGCCACAATAGGGCAAGGAAGTCTAGCAAATTTGAGGCGTTGACAGCAATTGTCGGAGGTGGTCAGCTCTGCCCAAACTGTCAGGCAGGAGTTGCCCAAAGATATTAATACCTAATTATTTCAAAGTCTGATTTTTTTCCTATTTTTTACAGTAATATTATTCAATAGCATGTAGTGTGATATATTTATATAACAAAATGTGTAAATCATTGCTATACTAAAAATTATTGTGTGCATAAGAATGATTCAATTATTATGCTCATAAAACAATAAACAAATAGTTTTTGCTGTTATTACACTATGTATACAGATGCCATATATAAGTATCTACATGTTTTGTTCACCATAACTGTACAACAAAGGTGGCATGGTGAGTGCAGACAATAACAGAGGTTGCCACACACATTCAGCTGATGCTGCCTCCCTCCTCACTCGTTCAAGGCTAGCCACACTAACATTCCTCATCCAGCACTGTTTGTTGTGATATTACACTTTATACCCAGATTATATATAAGTATCTAAATGTTTTATTTACCATAACTGTACAACTAAGCTTCTATGGTGCCCAAACAGCATAGCCGCCACCATATACTGCATGACAAGTCATGCAGACAAAATTGAATTTTAAATTTTGCCCCGAGGGCGAGTTTATTGGGCAGCGCCACTCATCTGTCGTGGGACCAACAGCCATAGCAGCATGTACCAACACTCCCAATAGGAAGAAAACCCGTGGTTGTTAATTCCTGTCACTTGTACCACAGACACAGCTGGAGACTTGCTTAACCCTCAAACCGCTAGGGGCCCAAATGGAATTCACACCCACAGGCGCAACAAAAAAAAAAATCCAAAAAATTCTTTCGTCTTATAGAATTGTTTATTTTTGTTCCCTGATCACGGAAAAATAACAAAAAAATCGTAGGTAGCATATTTTAGCCGCAGTAGGGTAGGGAAGTGTGGCAAAAAAGGGGCGTTGGCAGAGCCTTCGCCAGACGAGGTCTACTCCGCCCGAGCTGTCAGACGGCAGTTGCCACAAATATATTATTTCCTAATTATTTCATGTCTCTGATTGATTTTTTCTTAGTTTTTTTGCAGTAATATTATTCCATACAGTGAATTGTGGTATATTTATATTATAAAATGTGTGAACCATCGCTGTACTCAAAATTATGGTGTGCATATAAGTGATTCAATTATTATGTTCATAAAACAATAAACAATAGTTTTGCTGTTGTTACACTATATACACAGGTTATATATAAGTATCTGCATGTTTTGTTCACCATAACGAACTACTAAGTTGGTCTTGTGAGTCAAAAAGCAACGAGGAGTGGCCGCCACACACCAGCGAGCCACTCACTGCCACGCCCTCCCTCAACACCACCTCACTCACCCTCATTTACCTCCCACAATACTGTTTTTGCATTTATTCACTATACACAGACGTTATATATACGTATTTACATGTTTTGTTCACCATAACTGTACATCTAAGCTTGTATGGTGAGTAAACGCACAAAGACGTAGCTACTCCACAGTCAGCTGATCGGCGGCCACCCTCAAGGCCACACGCACTAATATTTCTCCTCCAACAATATTGGTTGTGGTGTTATTATGCTATATACACACATTATATATAAGTATCTACCTGTTTTATTCACCATACTTGTACAAATAAGCTGGTATGGTGCCCAAAGACCCTTGTGGTCACAGTAAACACACGATAATTCCTGCAGACGACGCTCCTCTCACCAAAATGGCGGCTCCCAACCTACTCCTCTCGCTGTTATCTCACACTATACACACGTTATATGTAAGTATCTACATTTGTGTTCACCATAGCGAACCACTAAGCTGGTATGGTGAGTGCAGTCAATAAATGGTGGCCACACACAGTCAGAAGACAACGCCACAATCCTCCCTCCACAGCCGTACTCCTCCCTCCATCGAGCACAGCGCTAAATATCTCCACAATCAAGCTGTTATCAGAATCCTGGTCAGTTTTATCAAATTCAGGGGGCTTCAGTAATACTATCACTGCTAAATAATAGCAGTATCACTTATATTTTGGCATTTGTAGGCGATGCTGTGGTCACAAGCTGAACAGCGGTGCTGTGAGCTCGTGCTGCGTGCGCCAGCCTTGGTGGCTGGCGCAATACTGACGTTCTCACTCTCAAGAATGTTGGGCTGGATTTTTTTTCTAGGTGGGATCTGGCAACTATCAGTCGTGGCTGTACTATAGCTGCCCCTATCCCAGGCGGGGTGTTTAAATTATAGCGCTAGACACGAAATCATATATAAATGATGTGCGCGATTTCGGTTTTGTCATTGATATCATTTATATATGATATGCGCGGTTTAAGGGTTAANCTCACATCATAAAAGTTTTTGAAGAGTGATTAGGAATCAACTTTCTAGCTTTATGGAAAATAATGAACTACACAACCCAGGACAACATGGATTTAGAGCAGGAAGATCTTGTCTGTCACAGTTACTCACCACTAGGGAAAGATCGACCTTTGAGGATCACCCTAAATGGTGCCAAACAGATGGAAGAAGTTCTAAGGAATGCTAGAAAATTACAAAGTGATGAGGATGGGAAAGTATGGTCGTTAGGACGAGATCTTTCAAAAGAAGATAGAGAGAATCTGAAACTGAACCTCGCCGAGGCAAACCGTTTGTTTAAATGAGAGCAGGAATGAAGAAGAAATCAATTTTTTTTCTCCAAAGTGATAGGGGTTGGCAGACCAGTAAAGTGGCACATGAAGGCAAACCAACAAAATCATTAGAGAGAGGGGGAGTGAAAAATAAGAAGAGGGGGAACAAGTTCCTGAAGATTGCATACACCAACATAGATGGAGTAAGATCGAAGACACTGGAGTTAAGTAATTACCTAAGTGTAATTACCTAAGTGTAGTTACAGGATGAGAGCTACGCTCGTCGTGTCCCGTCTTCCCAGCACTCTTTGTCATATAACACTTTGAAACTACTGACGGTCTTGGCCTCCACCACCTTCTCCCCTAACTTGTTCCAATCGTCTACCACTCTGTTTGCGAAAGTGAATTTTCTTATATTTCTTCGGCATCTGTGTTTAGCTAGTTTATATCTATGACCTCTTGTTCTTAAAGTTCCAGGTCTCAGGAAATCTTCCCTATCGATTTTATCAATTCCTGTTACTATTTTGTATGTAGTGATCATATCACCTCTTTTTCTTCTGTCTTCTAGTTTTGGCATATTTAATGCCTCTAACCTCTCCTCGTAGCTCTTGCCCTTCAGTTCTGGGAGCCACTTAGTAGCATGTCTTTGCACCTTTTCCAGTTTGTTGATGTGCTTCTTAAGATATGGGCACCACACAACCGCTGCATATTCTAGCTTTGGCCTAACAAAAGTCGTGAACAATTTCTTTAGTATATCGCCATCCATGTATTTAAACGCAATTCTGAAGTTGGAAAGCGTGGCATAGGCTCCTCGCACAATATTCTTTATGTGGTCCTCAGGTGATAGTTTTCTATCTAGAACCACCCCTAGATCTCTTTCTTTATCAGAATTCTTTAAAGATTTCTCACATAATATATAGGTTGTGTGGGGTCTATGTTCTCCTATTCCACATTCCATAACATGGCATTTATTAACATTGAATTCCATTTGCCAAGTGGCGCTCCATGTACTTATTTTGTCCAGGTCATCTTGAAGGGCATGACAATCATCTAAGTTTCTTATCCTTCCTATTATCTTAGCATCATCAGCAAACATGTTCATATAATTCTGTATACCAACTGGTAGATCATTTATGTAGACAATAAACATCACTGGTGCAAGAACTGAACCCTGTGGTACTCCGCTTGTGACATTTCTCCAGTCCGATACATTGCCTCTGATCACTGCCCTCATTTTTCTATCAGTCAGAAAATTTTTCATCCATGTTAGAAGCTTACCTGTCACCCCTCCAATATTTTCCAGTTTCCAGAACAACCTCTTATGTGGAACTCTGTCGAAAGCCTTTTTTAGGTCCAGATAGATGCAGTCAACCCAACCATCTCTTTCCTGTAATATCTCTGTTGCTCGGTCATAGAAACTGAGTAAATTCGATACACAGGATCTTCCAGATCGAAAACCATACTGTCTGTCTGATATTATATCATTTCTCTCCAGGTGTTCTACCCATTTAGTTTTAATTATTTTTTCCAATATTTTGACTATTACACTTGTCAATGATACCGGTCTATAGTTAAGGGGGTCTTCCCTGCTTCCACTTTTGTAGATTGGAACTATGTTAGCCTTTTTCCACACATCAGCTACAACTCCTGTAAACAGGGATGCCTGAAAAATCAGTTGAAGAGGAATGCTGAGCTCAGGTGCACATTCTCTCAGAACCCATGGCGAAACTCCATCTGGACCAACTGCTTTGTTCTTATTTAGCTCCTTGAGCATTTTTTCCACTTCGTCTCTAGACACCTCTATGTGCTCTATGTTGTTCTCTGGAATCCTTATTGTATCTGGTTCCCTGAAGATTTCATTTTGTACAAACACACTTTGGAACTTTTCGTTTAATGTTTCACACATTTCCTTTTCATTTTCCCAAGGTGCTGTAATACAGCTGCTAACACCAGACATTGTTGCACTCATGGAGACAAAACTTGGAGATGGTATTTTAAACGAGGTCATATTCCCAAGGGGCTACTCAATTTGGAGATGGGACAGAAAAATTAGGAAAGGCGGTGGCGTTGCTGTGCTGGTGAAAGAACACCTAAAGGTGAACGAAATAATGACTGCCAATCCACAAGAAGTTGACATAATAGCACTAGAGATCTGCCATGAGGATGATAAACTAGTGATCATAAATGCATATAGTCCACCGCCAAGCAGCACATGGTCCAAGGAGGAGCTATATAGTAAACGAGAAGGTCTTATAACAATAATGAGAGAGATCATAGCGAGAGCGGATAACAATAGATCACGACTGTTGATTGTCGGCAACTTCAACTTGAAATCCATAGACTGGGAAGAATATGAAGCTAAAACAGAAGATTTTTGGACCTGTAAATTTGTAGACCTCATCCTGGAAACATTCTTGTATCAACATGTTAAACAAGCTACGAGGATGAGGGAAGGGGACGTTCCCTCCATGCTAGATTTGATATTTACCAGGAAGGAGGAAGAAATATTTGACATTCAGTACCTTCCTCCCTTAGGTAAAAGTGACCATGTCCTTTTGGGAATAAAGTATGCAATGCGTTATAATCTGGAAGAAAACAAGAAGGTTGAAGCAATTGAACCTGAAGCAACCTGATTTTAGAGAGGACATTATGGCAACCTTAGAAATTTTTTAAGTGAGTATAATTGGACAGACT
The DNA here is from genome assembly GCA_020271785.1 of Procambarus virginalis. NCBI lineage: Eukaryota > Metazoa > Arthropoda > Malacostraca > Decapoda > Cambaridae > Procambarus > Procambarus virginalis. The sequence continues at coordinate 111,786 of WNGS01162224.1, forward strand.
TGTTGCTAGGCAAGGAAGTGAATGAGATGTATGTCAAGTTTTGTGAAATATATGATAAAGCACAAAATTTTTATACCAAAACAGAGATGCAGAACTAGGAAACAGGATTGGTTCAACAGAAATTGCGAGAGGGCCAGAGACCAAAAGACACAAAAATGAAATCAATACAGGAAGAGGCCAAACCCCCAAACATACCAGCAATACAAAGATGCGAGAAACAACTACACGGCAGTGAGGAGAGAGGCAGAAAGAAATTTTGAAAAAGGGATTGCAGACAAATGTAAAACAGAACCAGGTCCATTCTATAAATTCATAAACAACAAATTGCAGGTAAAGGATAATATTCAGAGGTTGAAAATGGGAAATAGATTCACGGAAAATGAAAAGGAAATGTGTGAAACATTAAACGAAAAGTTCCAAAGTGTGTTTGTACAAAATTAAATCTTCTGGGAACGAGACACAATAAGAATTCCAGAGAACAACATAGAGCACATAGAGGTGTCTAGAAACGAAGTGGAAAAAATGCTCAAAGCTAAGTAAGAACAAAGCAGTTGGTCCAGATGGAGTTTCACCATGGGTTCTGAGAGAATGTGCACCTGAGCTCAGCATTCCACTTCAACTGATTTTTCAGGCATCCCTGTTTCCAGGAGTTGTAGCTGATGTGTGGAAAAAGGCTAACATAGTTCCAATCTACAAAAGTGGAAGCAGGGAAGACCCCTTTAACTATAGACCTGTATCATTGACAAGTGTAATAGTCAAAATATTGGAAAAAATAATTAAAACTAAATGGGTAGAACACCTGGAGAGAAATTATATAATTTCAGACAAACAGTATGGTTTTCGATCTGGAAGATCCTGTGTATCGAATTTACTCAGTTTCTATGATCGAGCCACAGAGATATTACAGGAAAGAGATGGTTGGGTTGACTGCATCTATCTGGACCAAAAAAAGGCTTTCGACAGAGTTCCACATAAGAGGTTGTTCTGGAAACTGGAAAATATTGGAGGGGTGACAGGTAAGCTTCTAACATGGATGAAAAATTTTCTGACTGACAGAAAAATGAGGGTAATATTCAGAGGCAATGTATCGGATTGGAGAAATGTCACAAGTGGAGTACCACAGGGTTCAGTTCTTGCACCAGTGATGTTTATTGTCTACATAAATGATCTACCAATTGGTATACAGAATTATATGAACATGTTTGCTGATGATGCTAAGATAATAGGAAGAATAAGAAATTTAGATGATTGTCATGCCCTTCAAGAAGACCTGGACAAAATAAGTATATGGAGCACCACTTGGCAAATGGAATTTAACCCTTAAAGTGCGCATCACATCATATGACGTGCTAGGCGTTTTACCAGTCAACTGCTCTTCACGTCATATGATGTGTTAAAGTACTACGCAAGATTTAAACGGCCCGCGGATACACGGGGTTTACCACACCTTCATCAGGGCTCTTGTAAACAGACGCCATTTTAAAAAAAAATCGTGGGCCAAACTCCCGGGTGTTAGGGGCCTCAGTATCACGTAAGCTACCAAGCCTGACGCACGCAGCACGAGCTCACAGCACTGCTGTTCAGCTTGTGACCACAGCATCGCCTAAAAATGCCAAAATATACTTGTTCATGCTATTATGTAGCGATGATATTATTACAGAGGACCCCTGACTGTGATAAAAGTGACCAGGGTTCTGATAATAGCAGGATTGCGATGATATTTAGCACTGTGCGCCATGGAGGGAGGAGTAATGCTGTGGGAGGGAGGGTGGTGGCGATGTTTTCTGACTGTGTGTGGCCACCTTTTATTGACTGCACTCAGCATACCAGCTTAGTGGTTCGCTATAGTGAACACAAATGTAGATACTTATATATAATGTGTGTATAGAAGGTATAAACAGCAAGAGAAGGTTTGGAGACGCCATTTTGGTGAGGGTGGTGGCGTCGTCTGCACGACGCCACCGTGCAGACGACGGTGTTGTTAACTGGTTACCACGATGGTCTATGGGCACCATACCAGTTTATTTGTACAAGTATGGTGAATAAAACAGGTAGATATTTATTTATAATGTGTGTATATAGCGTAATAACACCACACAGTATTGTTGGAGGAGAAATATTAGTGTGTCTGGCCTTGAGGGCAGCAGCCATCAGCTGACTGTATTAGGTCCTACGTCTTTGTGCCTTTACTCACCATACAAGCTTAGATGTACAGTTATGGTGAACAAAATATGTAGATACTTATATATAACGTCTGTATATAGTGAATTATAGCAAAAACAGTATTGTGGGAGGAGAATGTGGGCGAGTCAGATGACTGGAGGGAGGGCGGGAGTGGCTGGCTGGTGCACGGCGGTCACTCCTTGTTACTTTTTGACTCATAATAGCTACTTAGTGGTTCGTTATAGTGAACAAAACATGCAGATACTTGTATATAACCTGTGCTTATAGTGTAATAACCGACAAAGTATTTGTTCACTGATTGATGAACATAACTGAATCAACAATATGCACACCATATTTTTGAGTACAGCAATGATTCACTCACTTTATTATATAAATATATCAAACTACACACTATTGAATAATATTACAGCAAAAAAACTATGAAAAATCAATCAGAGACATTGAAATAATTAGGTAATTATCTCTTTGTGGCAACTCTGGCCTGACAGCTGGTGAGCAACAGACCGCCTGGGACGCATGCTGAGTCAGCGCCTATAATTTACCAGACTTCCCCTCCCTATAGCGGGCAATATATGGCACTTACGATTTTTTTATTATTTTTCCCGTGATCAGTGAACATAAATTAACAGGTTATGAAGAAAAAATAATTTTTTTTTTCAAATGATATGCACCTGTGGGATGACAGGATATTAAAACCCGAGCATGTTAAGGGTTAAGGTCGCCCCCCCCCCCCAGGAAAACCTGAACCCAGAGGGATCCATTGCCGAGGCATAATCCGGGTCACGCAGGAGGTTAGCCGCAAGGGCCGCCCGCACCGCAGCAGGTTGGATGCAATAGCCGAAAACCTCTGGAAAGACGGAACCGAAGCACCCGGGGGAACACGGAACCGAACCCGGGGAGGGGCAGACACCAAATCTAACTCGTACGCAGAGGGGGGGGGGGGGGAAGAAAACACCACTCCTTGTAACAGTAAGCCCCGCTCAGAGAGCAGCAAAACCCAAGTGGGGTCCAGCGGGGCCATGTCCCCTCCAAATCAGCCCCTCCCCAGCCCCAAGGTCCTCTGCAGGA
>WNGS01162224.1:116392-128336 GCA_020271785.1 Procambarus virginalis
GAATATCTGCCCAGGACATATTGCCAAAGACGGCAGCAAGGGCCGCGAACTTGCGAAAGTCATGGGCTCAGGGATAGACCGAAGGATGGCTAGCCTTAGTAATTCTGCGGATGACCTGGGAGACTCGCACCTGCGAACAGGGAAGAAAGGAAACTGGATCAACCCAAAGTGCAACCACGGACACAGAAGCCATGGCGTGCAAATAACGGCGGAGAGTCGCAACTGGGCACAAAACATGATGCACCCCCGGCCTGACCAACCAAGCATCAACAACCCAAAGACCCTTCCGGAAAGCAGCAGTCTCAATTTTCGCCAGAAAACGAGACAGCAGCAGACGAACAAACCTATCACTCCGACCGAAGGAGCAAAAACCCCTGCGCCAGAGGAGAGCATGAAGCTCACAAACCCGACCCCCAAGAGGCTAATGCCAACAGGAAAAGAGCCTTCGATCGACAAGAGTGGTGAGAAACAATCCTGAACCAAAGGAGCCACAACAAACCGAGGAGAAGAAAGAAAAGAGAACACCATGTCCAAAGACCAGGACAACTCATGTGGCGCATGAGCAGGCCGGAGGTGAAACAACGCTCAAGACAGCTTGCGAAACAGCGCAGACGTAACATCAATACCGAAAGCAAGCTGAAGCAGCTCCGCCAGCACTACACGATACGAGGCGGCAGTGTTAGGCATAAGGAGATGGACCTGGAACAACCAAGAGAGAAAGGACAACACCACCCTAACAGAAAGCGAAGTACAATGATGAAGACGGAAGAGGAAATGGAAGGACCGCCAGGAAACTTCAAACTGCAGCCAAGACGAAGCCCACAGGTGGGACACTAACAAAGAAGCCACCTGATCACCATAGAGATGATGATAAACTCGAGTCAAAAATACCATATGCGAAGACTCGAGGAGAAGAGCGAACCAGCCACGTGACGTACCAGTCAGATCTGCTGGAAGAGGCGGAGACGCAGAAAGACCTCTGGGTTTGGACACTGAGCAGGCAGCGCCTGAAACCATGGCTGGCCCGGCCACCACGGGGCCAAGAGGACAACTCTCCCCTGGTAAGTCTCCAAGCGAGTCAGGACGCGGAGCAACAGCTGAACCGGGAGAAAGAGATACAGTAAGCCCCATCTCGACCAGTCCTGCCGGAAGGCATCGACCCCAACGGCCTCACAGTCGGGGAAGGGCGCCACATACAGGGAAAGGTGCCACGACCACACCGACGCGAAGAGGTCCACCTCGGGCGACTGAACATCTGGCAAAGCCAACGGAAGGAGTCGCCGTCGACTGTCCATTCCATGGAGAGGGGAACGAAAAAAGACAGGCCATCAGCCAAGACGTTGGACACTCCCTGCACGTGAACTGCCAGGAGAGCCAAACCCCGAGAACTCAGCAGATGAGTCACCCGAAGCGACCAGCGACAAAGAGCCAAGGACCGCATCAAACCTCCTCGGTTCAGACAATGAACCACCGGGGAGCATTCTGAATGGAGCTGGATCATCGACCCGTGGACAACCCAAATCCTCCAAAGAGCAAACCACACCGCCGCAAACTCCCGCACTGTACTGTGGGCTCGACGGAAGGACAGACCCCACCGTCACTGGCCAGCCTGGTCAGCACTGGTCACAAAACCCCAGCCGAGAGACGACGCGTCTGTGAACACATTGAGCGAGGGCTCGAGTAGGCACCAAGGCACTGAACCCCAAAAAACTCGAAGAGGAAGCCGGTGACGCAGCAAACGACACAAAGCCCCCAGGGATCGAACCCAGCGATCACGAGACAGATGGAAGGGACGTCCCCGAAGGAACCAGAACACCCGACGAAGTCAAACCCGACCCGGCAGGTAAATCATCATCGCAAAGTTCAGGCTCCCACACAGTCCCTCAAGCAACTGCTGGGTGACAAAGGAGACCACCAAAAACAGGCGCATGCGGGACCATAGCCACAGGAGAGACTCCGGAGAGAGAGACAAGGAAGCGGTCCGAGAGTCCCCACACAAGGCCCAGCCAGGTCCGAACCTGGGAGGGAACCAGATGGGACTTCCTCCAGTTCACCAAGAACCCAAACCCGGAGAGCTGAGAAAGAACCAAATCCTTGGCCAGCAGACAAGAGGACCGGCTGGGAACGAGAACGTCGTTCCCTATATAGGCGAAGAAAACGAATCGCGGAACAACTTGAGAGTCGCACCCTATCTCAAGAACGGCAAAGAAGGTTAGGTAGAGAAATGGGAACAAATGAACTCAAGCTACAAGAATCATACAAAACCCAGGAGAGGCAAAAAGAGCAAAAGGCCATCAGTGAAATAGAGAGAAATCTAAAATATTTTTTCTCCTATGCAAAGTCAAGATCAAAAACCACATCTAGTATCGGGCCCCTGTGAAAGGGAGATGGAACTTTCACCGATGACAACAAAGAAATGAGCGAGCTACTCAGGAAGCAGTACGACTCTGTCTTCAGCGAGCCATTAAACGCACTAAAGATCGATAACCCATATGAATTTTTCATGGATATGATACCAACATCAAATCATATATCAGATGTCACCCTATCCCCACTGGATTTTGAAGAAGCCATAAACAGTATGCCTATGCACTCTGCACCATGCCTGGATTCTTGGAACTCCATATTCATCAAGAACTGTAAAAAACCACTATCGCAGGCCCTTCACATTCTGTGGAGACAAAGCCTAGATACTGGCGTTATTCCTGATATACTAAAAACAGCAGAGATAGCACCACTTCATAAAGGAGGAAATAAGGCAGAGGCAAAAAATTACAGACCGATAGCGTTAACATCGCACATCATAAAAATTTTTGAGAGAGTGCTAAGAAGCTCTAAAGAGCCTAAATCTGTATTCCCTTGAGCGCAGGCGGGAGAGATACATAATAATACACGTGGAAAATATTAGAGGGGCTGGTCCCAAACCTGCACACAGAAATAACATCACATGAGACCAGAAGACATGGCAGGATGTGCAGAATACCCCCGTTGAGAAGCAGAGGTGCAACTAGTACTCTGAGAGAGAACTCTATCAACATCAGGGGCCCGAGACTGTTCAACACGCTCCCGCTACACATAAGGGGCATAACTGGCAAACCCCTCACAGTGTTCAAGAGAGAACTGGATAAGCACCTCCAAAGGATACCTGATCAACCAGGCTGTGACTCATACGTCAGGCTGCGAGCAGCCGCGTCCAACAGCCTGGTTGATCAGTCCAGCAACCAGGAGGCCTGGTCGATGACCGGGCCGCGGGGACGCTAAGCCTTGGAAGCACCTCAAGGTATCCTCAAGGTAAGGGAGCCCATACAAGCCAGTCGTTGAGGTAGGCACCCGAACACCTTACAGACACAGACGTGCCACAACAACCTGCGTAAGGTGCATGAAGATGCGTGATGCCTGGTTCAACCCGAATGGGAGACAAAGAAAGTGGTAACGTCGATGCCCCAAAACAAAACCGAGCCAGTCCCTGAACCTCGGATGAATCGGGACATGCTAATAACCGTCCTGGAGGTCCAGGGACACCATCCAAGCGTCCGGGTCCAACAGGAGCCAAACCTGGGAAAGTGTAGTCCTCCGAAAGGAGGGGCAATGAACTCAGGGGTTCAAACGGGACAAGTCCAGAATGAACCGCAGGTCCGCGCAGTCCCGTTTCGGGACCGGAAACAGACGGGAAACCCATCTGAGGGATGCCGTCGTTTCGACCACGCCCAAGCAAACCCACTCCAAGATGACCTGACAGAGCGCAGGGGAAGAGGCCTGCCCCGCCAGCCCCGAACGCCCCGAAGGAGGGGAGGGGGGCACCCAACACCACCAGAGGCCAGAAGAAACTACCCGAAAAACTCATGAATCGTGGGACCAAGCGTGAGCGAACAGCGCAAGCCTCCCTCCCCTCTATTACCCGGTCAATGGGGCGAACTGCGAAAGAGCCGGCGCCCCTTACAAGACCTGGAATCTTGCACAGAGCAAACACTGTGCCGACCAATGAAGGCAATACTGAAAAAGCAAACTGGTAATAGGAGTAAGGAGAGAAACAATGAGAAGGATGAGAACACAAAGACGAACGCAACAAAGAGAAAGATAAGGACAATACCGAGAAAGAACGCAGAAACGAGAAAGTTGGAACAAATAACACAGAGGTAGCCAATTCGTGCATGGGTGAAAACAATAAGAATATAAACATAGATGAAAATATTTGCAGGTATTATGCAAAAGGACAGTGCAGATATGGGCCCAGAGGCACGGAATGCTCATTCATGCACCCACGGAAATGCTGGAATATGTTAGGGAAAGTCGGATGTCGTTTTGGAACAGATTGTAGATATTTCCACCCTAAGTTATGAAAACCCTCAGTGAATAAGAGAAAATGCTATGATCTCCATTGCCCTAATTTCCACGTAAGAGGTACACAGCGCTATATGAGAGAGGAATTCCAATATAATAGCCCAGGAAATTTTTTAGAGGCAAGCAGAACCAGAGAGAGGAACAGACAGGAAGAAACGTTGCAGGAGCACGGATGGGGAGGGGGAATTACCCAAGACTGGACTACGTTTTGTCATCAAGCCAACACACACTACACCCCCAACTACACAGAAACTACCACACTCCACATTACCAACTCCAAAACTGAACAAACCATTTCCAGACCAGCACACCCTCGGTCAGGGTAGAGAGGAGGGAGAACTACCAAAACCTTCCAGAAGTGACACACAATATGGACAATCATTCATATTTGCAAACACTCAAGGTCTAAAGTCAAAGTCAAGAAATAAAGTGAAGTTCATAAATGGCCCCCTATTAAAGTCAAACTCAATATTTGGGGCATTCATGGAAACTCTTATGAAAGATTACATGGATAGTGAAATTTGGATTCCAAATTATAATTTATATAGATGTGATAGAGAAAATAGGTCAAATGGAGGAGTAGGTCTGTATATTAAAGAGGACCTGGTATGCACAAAGCTACTAAACTCAACTAATGAGGTGGAAGAGGTACTTGGAATTAACCGTTGTATGGCACCTGGCTATTTAGCATGTGTCACTCACAGGCGCATACCAGAAAAAAAATTATTTTTTTCTTCTAAACCTGTTAATTTGTGTTCACTAATTATGGGATTTTAATAAAAAAAATGTAAGTGGCATATATATTGCCCACTATAGGGTGGGGAAGTCTGGCAAAAAACAGGCGCTGACTCAGCATGTGTCATAGACGGTTTGTTGTTCGCCAGCTGTCAGGCTGGAGTTCCCACAAAGAGATAATTACCTAATTATTTCAATGTCTCTGATTGATTTTTCATAGTTTTTTTTGCTGTAATATTATTCAATAATGTGTAGTGTGATATATTTATATAATAAAATGAGTGAATCATCACTGTACTCAAAAATATGGTGTGCATATTGTTGATTTAATTATGTTCATCAAACAGTGAACAAATACTTTGTCGGTTATTACACTATATACACAGGTTATATATAAGTATCTGCATGTTTTGTTCACCATAACAAACCACTAAGTTGCTATTATGAGTCAAAAAGTAACGAGGAGTGACTGCCACACACCAGCCAGCCACTCACTCCCTCAACACCTCACTCGCCCACATTCTCCTCCCACAATACTGTTTTTGCTTTTATTCACAATATACAGACGCTATATATAAGTATCTACATTTGTGTTCACCATAACGAACCACTAAGCTGGTATGCTGAGTGGCAGTGGCAATGGCAGCCAGTGGCAGTGGCAATGGCAGCCAGTGGCAGCCCGCCACTCCCTCCCTCCCTCCCTCACCTCACCTGACTTGCCACCATTCTCCTTCCACCATACTGTTTTTGATTTTATATACAGATGTTATATATAAGTATTTACATGTTTTGCTCACCATTACTGTACATCTAAGCTTGTATGGTGAGCAAAGGCACAAAGACGTAGCTACTCACACAGTCAGCTGGTGGCGGCGACCCTCAAGGCAAGACGCACTAATATTATATATAAGTATCTACCTGTTTTATTCACCATACTTGTACAAGTAAACTGGTATGGTACCCAAAGGCCATCGTGGTCACCAGGAAACAACATAAGTCGTGCAGACGACGCCACCTCCCACACCAAAATGGCGGCTCCCAACCTTCTCCTATTGCTGTTTATACCCTCTATGCACACGTTATATATAAGTATCTACATTTGTGTTCACCATAGCGAACCACTAAGCTGGTATGGTGAGTGCAGTCAATAAAAGGTGGCCACACATAATCAGAAGACAACGCCACCACCCTCCCTCCCACAGCATTACTCCTCCCTCCATGGAGCACAGCGCTAAATATCACCACAATCCTGCTATTATCAGAATCCTGGTTAGTTTTATCACAGTCAGGGGCCTTCTGTAATAATATCATCGCTACATAATAGCATGAACAAGTATATTATGGCATTTTTAGGAGATGCTGTGGTCACAAGCTGAACAGCAGTGCTGTGAGCTCATGCTGCGTGCATCAGGCTTGGTAGCTCACTCAATACTGAGGCCCCCTAACACCCGGGAATTTGGCCCACGATATTTTTTTAAATGGAGTCTGTTTACAAGAGCCCTGATGAAGGTGTGGTGAACCCGTGTATCCGTTGCCGTTTAAATCTTGCGTAGTACTCCAAAGCATCATATGATGCGATGCGCAATTTACTGCAAGTCGGTCAAAGCATCATATGATGCGATGCGCAATTTAAGGGTTAAGGTAGAAAAATAAACCTAATTATTATTCTAATATATAAACTGCCAGATGGAACGGTTGAGGAATTCACAGAGCAGATGCACAAAATAGAGAACATCCTTGATAATCTAGTGAACCCAGCTCCAGATATTATCTTCCTTGGAGACTTCAATTTACCAAGTCTAAGATGGATAATGGCAAACACAAATATCATAGCAGGGAACTACCCAGGAAATAACCAACGACAGGTCAGAGAGCTTTTAAGATTGTGTGACAAATTCTCACTCAATCAACAGATCACAGAACCAACTAGGAACGAAAACACACTAGACTTCTTATTCACAAACAATGATGAACTAATCAGAGACATTACAATCTCAGATACTACATACTCAGACCATAAGCTCACTGAAGTGTGAATTAGCATAAATAATGGTAGTAGATCTAAGAGACCCAACAAGCGAGAAGGGGTATTCAATTAATTCAATTTCAACAATAAGAGGATCGATTGGGAGAAAATAAATGTAGACCTTGCAAACATTCAATGGGAAACGGTCTTAAATGACAAAACTCCCACACAGGGAATAGCTCAACTGACACCTGAAGCATACAAGGTCAGCTTGAAGCACGTGCCTGTGAGGAGGGTCTGAAAGAGGACCACTCTAGAAAGAGAACTCAGGCGACTGTACAGGAGAAGAAAAAAATAACTGAAATGCTTAGGCAGACACGACTATCACAAGAAAGGAAAATAATCCTAACAGGGAAATCGAAGAAATAAAACAAACGTTGAAGCGATCATACGAGTCTGCGGAAATGGAATTGGAACAGAAAGCTATTCAAGAGATGAAGAAAAATCCGAAATATTTTTTCACATATGCAAAATCAAAATCAAACACCTCCACCAGTATTGGACCTTTAATTACAACTGAAGGTATGTACACAGAGGACAACAAAGATATTAGCGAGTTTCTAAGAAGCCAGTATGAAGCTATGTTTAGCACAACAATAAACAACATGAAAGTTGATGATTCAGACAGCTTCTTTGTTAATGACTTTCAAGCTGCAGATAATATAACGGATATTAACACAAACTCGGAAGACCTTGAAAGAGAAATTGACAATATGCCCATGCACTCAGCTCCTGGGCCGGACTCGTGGAATTGAATATTCATTAAGAAATGTAAAGTAACAGCAGCACGAGTGCTCAGCATAATATGGAGAAAGAGCTTGGATACAGGGGAGATACCAGCTGCACTTAAATCAGCAGATATAGCTCCGCTGCACAAGGGGGGCTAGTAGGGCCTTGGCAAAAAATTCTAGAACAGTTGCACTAACATCTCACATCATAAAAGTTTTTGAAAGAGTGATTAGGAATCAACTTTCTAGCTTTATGGAAAATAATGAACTACACAACCCAGGACAACATGGATTTAGAGCAGGAAGATCTTGTCTGTCACAGTTACTCAACCACTAGGGAAAGATCGACCTTTGAGGATCACCCTAAATGGTGCCAAACAGATGGAAGAAGTTCTAAGGAATGCTAGAAAATTACAAAGTGATGAGGATGGGAAAGTATGGTCGTTAGGACGAGATCTTTCAAAAGAAGATAGAGAGAATCTGAAACTGAACCTCGCCGAGGCAAACCGTTTGTTTAAATGAGAGCAGGAATGAAGAAGAAATCAATTTTTTTTCTCCAAAGTGATAGGGGTTGGCAGACCAGTAAAGTGGCACATGAAGGCAAACCAACAAAATCATTAGAGAGAGGGGGAGTGAAAAATAAGAAGAGGGGGAACAAGTTCCTGAAGATTGCATACACCAACATAGATGGAGTAAGATCGAAGACACTGGAGTTAAGTAATTACCTAAGTGTAATTACCTAAGTGTAGTTACAGGATGAGAGCTACGCTCGTCGTGTCCCGTCTTCCCAGCACTCTTTGTCATATAACACTTTGAAACTACTGACGGTCTTGGCCTCCACCACCTTCTCCCCTAACTTGTTCCAATCGTCTACCACTCTGTTTGCGAAAGTGAATTTTCTTATATTTCTTCGGCATCTGTGTTTAGCTAGTTTATATCTATGACCTCTTGTTCTTAAAGTTCCAGGTCTCAGGAAATCTTCCCTATCGATTTTATCAATTCCTGTTACTATTTTGTATGTAGTGATCATATCACCTCTTTTTCTTCTGTCTTCTAGTTTTGGCATATTTAATGCCTCTAACCTCTCCTCGTAGCTCTTGCCCTTCAGTTCTGGGAGCCACTTAGTAGCATGTCTTTGCACCTTTTCCAGTTTGTTGATGTGCTTCTTAAGATATGGGCACCACACAACCGCTGCATATTCTAGCTTTGGCCTAACAAAAGTCGTGAACAATTTCTTTAGTATATCGCCATCCATGTATTTAAACGCAATTCTGAAGTTGGAAAGCGTGGCATAGGCTCCTCGCACAATATTCTTTATGTGGTCCTCAGGTGATAGTTTTCTATCTAGAACCACCCCTAGATCTCTTTCTTTATCAGAATTCTTTAAAGATTTCTCACATAATATATAGGTTGTGTGGGGTCTATGTTCTCCTATTCCACATTCCATAACATGGCATTTATTAACATTGAATTCCATTTGCCAAGTGGCGCTCCATGTACTTATTTTGTCCAGGTCATCTTGAAGGGCATGACAATCATCTAAGTTTCTTATCCTTCCTATTATCTTAGCATCATCAGCAAACATGTTCATATAATTCTGTATACCAACTGGTAGATCATTTATGTAGACAATAAACATCACTGGTGCAAGAACTGAACCCTGTGGTACTCCGCTTGTGACATTTCTCCAGTCCGATACATTGCCTCTGATCACTGCCCTCATTTTTCTATCAGTCAGAAAATTTTTCATCCATGTTAGAAGCTTACCTGTCACCCCTCCAATATTTTCCAGTTTCCAGAACAACCTCTTATGTGGAACTCTGTCGAAAGCCTTTTTTAGGTCCAGATAGATGCAGTCAACCCAACCATCTCTTTCCTGTAATATCTCTGTTGCTCGGTCATAGAAACTGAGTAAATTTGATACACAGGATCTTCCAGATCGAAAACCATACTGTCTGTCTGATATTATATCATTTCTCTCCAGGTGTTCTACCCATTTAGTTTTAATTATTTTTTCCAATATTTTGACTATTACACTTGTCAATGATACCGGTCTATAGTTAAGGGGGTCTTCCCTGCTTCCACTTTTGTAGATTGGAACTATGTTAGCCTTTTTCCACACATCAGCTACAACTCCTGTAAACAGGGATGCCTGAAAAATCAGTTGAAGAGGAATGCTGAGCTCAGGTGCACATTCTCTCAGAACCCATGGCGAAACTCCATCTGGACCAACTGCTTTGTTCTTATTTAGCTCCTTGAGCATTTTTTCCACTTCGTCTCTAGACACCTCTATGTGCTCTATGTTGTTCTCTGGAATCCTTATTGTATCTGGTTCCCTGAAGATTTCATTTTGTACAAACACACTTTGGAACTTTTCGTTTAATGTTTCACACATTTCCTTTTCATTTTCCCAAGGTGCTGTAATACAGTTGCTAACACCAGACATTGTTGCACTCATGGAGACAAAACTTGGAGATGGTATTTTAAACGAGGTCATATTCCCAAGGGGCTACTCAATTTGGAGATGGGACAGAAAAATTAGGAAAGGCGGTGGCGTTGCTGTGCTGGTGAAAGAACACCTAAAGGTGAACGAAATAATGACTGCCAATCCACAAGAAGTTGACATAATAGCACTAGAGATCTGCCATGAGGATGATAAACTAGTGATCATAAATGCATATAGTCCACCGCCAAGCAGCACATGGTCCAAGGAGGAGCTATATAGTAAACGAGAAGGTCTTATAACAATAATGAGAGAGATCATAGCGAGAGCGGATAACAATAGATCACGACTGTTGATTGTCGGCAACTTCAACTTGAAATCCATAGACTGGGAAGAATATGAAGCTAAAACAGAAGATTTTTGGACCTGTAAATTTGTAGACCTCATCCTGGAAACATTCTTGTATCAACATGTTAAACAAGCTACGAGGATGAGGGAAGGGGACGTTCCCTCCATGCTAGATTTGATATTTACCAGGAAGGAGGAAGAAATATTTGACATTCAGTACCTTCCTCCCTTAGGTAAAAGTGACCATGTCCTTTTGGGAATAAAGTATGCAATGCGTTATAATCTGGAAGAAAACAAGAAGGTTGAAGCAATTGAACCTGAAGCAACCTGATTTTAGGAGAGGACATTATGGCAACCTTAGAAATTTTTTAAGTGAGTATAATTGGACAGACTTGTTGCTAGGCAAGGAAGTGAATGAGATGTATGTCAAGTTTTGTGAAATATATGATAAAGGCACAAAATTTTTTATACCAAAACAGAGATGCAGAACTAGGAAACAGGATTGGTTCAACAGAAATTGCGAGAGGGCCAGAGACCAAAAGACACAAAAATGAAATCAATACAGGAAGAGGCCAAACCCCAAACATACCAGCAATACAAAGATGCGAGAAACAACTACACGGCAGTGAGGAGAGAGGCAGAAAGAAATTTTGAAAAAGGGATTGCAGACAAATGTAAAACAGAACCAGGTCCATTCTATAAATTCATAAACAACAAATTGCAGGTAAAGGATAATATTCAGAGGTTGAAAATGGGAAATAGATTCACGGAAAATGAAAAGGAAATGTGTGAAACATTAAACGAAAAGTTCCAAAGTGTGTTTGTACAAAATTAAATCTTCTGGGAACGAGACACAATAAGAATTCCAGAGAACAACATAGAGCACATAGAGGTGTCTAGAAACGAAGTGGAAAAAATGCTCAAAGCTAAATAAGAACAAAGCAGTTGGTCCAGATGGAGTTTCACCATGGGTTCTGAGAGAATGTGCACCTGAGCTCAGCATTCCACTTCAACTGATTTTTCAGGCATCCCTGTTTCCAGGAGTTGTAGCTGATGTGTGGAAAAAGGCTAACATAGTTCCAATCTACAAAAGTGGAAGCAGGGAAGACCCCTTAACTATAGACCTGTATCATTGACAAGTGTAATAGTCAAAATATGGAAAAAATAATTAAAACTAAATGGGTAGAACACCTGGAGAGAAATTATATAATTTCAGACAAACAGTATGGTTTTCGATCCGGAAGATCCTGTGTATCGAATTTACTCAGTTTCTATGATCGAGCCACAGAGATATTACAGGAAAGAGATGGTTGGGTTGACTGG
>WNGS01162224.1:134130-153420 GCA_020271785.1 Procambarus virginalis
ATCGCGGGCGTTAAACAGCTTGCAGTTATCACTCTAACCACATCATATGTCGTGAAGAACAGTTGAAGAGCAGTGGGACTGTGCTTATATACGCCTAGCTACGTCACCACCTGATGTGCAGTGCGCACCAATTCCGCGGTCTTTAAATCCATCTGCCAACGTGTTGCTCCATATAAACTTATTTTGTCCAGGTCTTGTAAGGGCATGACAATCATCTAAATTTCTTATCCTTCCTATTATTTTAGGATCATTGCAAACATGTTCATATAATTCTGTTATACCAATGGTAGAACATTTATGTAGACAATTAACATCCCTGGTGCAAGAACTGAACCCTGTGGGACTTCACTGTGAATTTCTCCAATCCGAACATTGTGCTTGACATCACTCTCATTTTTTACAGTCAGAAAATTTTTTTCATCATGTTAGACAGTATCCCGTTATCCCCTCAATATTTTCCAGTTTCCAGAACAACCTCTTATGTGGAACTCTGTCGAAAAGCCTTTTTTTGGGTTCACAATAGTAGAACCCAGGAGGCACAGAGATGGAACGTCTGCCGAACAGAAAACTCCCCAAAGCAAGCAAGCAAGTTCGCCAGGAGTTCAGAAACGACGGGTCCGACACGAGACATCACAAGACCCCGAAAAGCCAACCGGCAGGGCAAGCCAGGAAAACGAAGAAGGCGGAAGGGATACCGCCAGAAACAGTATCCGAAACCAAGGCATACGAGCAACTGCAACAGACCGAGACAAAGAAGCACCCCACAGGACACAGGCTGAAAAGAACGCCCAAGAAGCCAAGGAACGCACGCAGAACACCCCTGCGGCAGAGGAGGAAACAAGGGAACGCACGCAGAACACCCCTGCGGCAAGTGTAGGCAAAACCTACCAAAGGAGATGCCAGGAAAATGACTGGGGAGAGGCAGGATGAAAGAGCTGAAGCACAAAACCCCAGGAACAACCAGGGGTGGACAATCAGGCAGGGACAGAAAAACCCCACGCACAGGAGAGGGCCAAACCAGGGACCCGAAGACCACGAAAAACAACAAGCAAACCCCCACACGCAAACCCTAGGCACAAAACAGCAGCAAAGTGCCACACCACAACCGGACACAGGAACAACAACACGCCACCACGAAACACGTTATCAATGCACACGTGCAGCAGCAGCAACAGGCACCACCGCAACATGCAACATGTAAATAGCAACTCGCTAATGCAAAGGCAGAGAAAGGAGCAGGTAGAACCCAGACAGGGCCAACGGAGACACGACAAAAACCCAGCAGGCCCAGGAACCTGCACACCAGGCAACCGACGACGGAGAACCCCGCTCGATACCTGCTGGATGGGGAACCGGGAGCTCATGTACACCCCAATCCCAGCCCGAGGCTAGGCTAGACTGGACAGAGGGTGGCCCCACCAGGCAGCTGCTTGGAGCGGCTCGCAGGCCCACATACCCCCCACAACCAGAATTGGCTGCAACTTCTATTTGAAAACAGGCTAGTGCCCCCCAGAAGTCCACAGACGTAACGGCAATATGGCATATGCTTGCAAGTAGGTCATGTAACAACCACAGACCTCTGATGGTGGAACAGTGTTCCCTGATTGTGCCTATAGCACCACTGCACTCCACTGGTACTATTCCGCAAGTTCATCCAGATAGGCGGGACCCAAGAGCCGGAGCTCAACCCTGCAAGCATAACCAGGAGAGCCCTACCAGGTGAGAACATAACCAGCACCACAACCCACACACCTCATAACACAAAAAAAGGTGGGTCCCCTGAAAGACTCTAGCATGGGTTGGACATGCACATGAGTGGGACGAGAAGGGTTGAAAAAAGGGACAGTCACCGGTGTGCGAACGGTCACAATCGTACAGAAATATACCTAAAGAAAGACAGGTATATAAACATCTCTGCGCCCGGCCAAAAGACACCAGAGCGCAGAAACTCACCTGTTGAACGGAGGCACGAACGTGACACAACCCAACAGTGCCCAGAAGAACCTGGGTGCACCACCAGGTGAAGAAGCCAGATCCGGACACGCAGGAGAGCAGGGTAGAGGCGAAGGAGGCGGCCCACACCCATGACACAGGGAAAAACCTCTGCGTCCGCCCCACAGCTGGAACCAGGACACCCCCAGAGCGAAGGGGCACATACCACAGCAAGGGAGAAGAGCGAGAGGCGAAGCACCTGAGAAAAAAGGGCGCAAAACACCAGCACTGAAACACACCACCCAGACCAAAACAAACTCCACGGCGCATGCACATGACACGCTGGCTGAACCGCACAACCCGCACTGCGGGAAGGCACCAACCAGGACTACTGCACTAGAAAAGTAGCCAAAAGAGGAAGCAGGAACAACAAAACCGGCCAACGAAGCGAAGACAGAGCCCAAAAGGGTACCCAACCGAGCCATAAGTAGCCCAACAGGTCGACAAGTACCCCAACCGGGCCAAAAGTAGCCCAACAGGGCGACAAGTAGCCCAACTGGGCTATGGGCCACAAGCAGTCCAACCGGGCTACAAGTAGCCCAAAACGGCGACCCGGATGAGGAGCCGACAGACGTTCCAATAATGCGGGAAGTAGCGAAAACCTTCCTGAACCCACGAGAACACAGAAGCCAACACTAGTCCCGAAGGCACACAAAGGTGTAGGCGCACCCGAGACCAGAAGTCACGTAGAACCCCAAGAACAGGGAAACATGACGAAGACACCGTCCCAAAAAAGGGGGGAAGGAAGCAACCACCCACAGGATTGAACCAACCGACTCAAAGGCCAAGGATCCGAGCCCGGGGAGAGGCCGACGCCAACAACATGTACGGCGAGTGGGGAGGAAAGACCCCACTCCACGTAACCACAAGCCCTCCTAGAGGGGGAGAAAACCCCCCCCATGGGGTCCTACGGGCCAAGGCCCCCCAAGTCAGCCCCAGGAACCTACACGACAGGCCCCGGGGCCGAGCCGTCCCCCCAAAGCCCCGGCCGTACCAGAAAACCGGGGCCGCCGCGAAAACACTTAGGAAGGGAGCCCACTGGCAGACTCTTACAACACGGCTGGAGGAACAGGCTCAAATGCCTCCGTCACTACCCTGGAAGGGGAAGTCCCAAGACTGCCCGAGTCTCAACACCATCAACCCCCGCCCCGATCCTACAGACGGTAAGGAACCGGATGCAGGCAGGAAGGGGGGATCCAGGGAAAGACAAAGGGGCGTGGAAGGAACTGAAGCAACCAACACCCCCTAGTCCCAACACTAACCAAAATGGGGCAGCCCCAGGGCTCCCGGGGAGCAAACAACGAGAGCGTTGCCACCACCAAGGCTCAAAGTGCAACACCCCTGCTGCCCGCACCCGCTTAGTCAGCACAACTGGGTAACCGAGCCACAATGAGCAACAAAACTTACAGGACTCTGGGTCGAAGGTGTCACCGACCCCACAGGCAGCAGACGGAGGCAAAACCGAGAGTCACCCAGAGACAAGGGGTGTGCAACCCTCAAACTCGCTGAAAGCGAGGGGGGGGGGGACTCTGGGGTCACATACATCGGACCCGCATGCCCCCAGGGGTTTCCCAGGGTCCCGAGCGTTTACTATAAGAGGACTCGCGCTCAGGAAATCCCAGCAGGGTACTGCTAACCGGCGCCCAAAGCTACCAAACAACTTTCTAAGTGCTGAACCCCCGGGATGTGTACATTCACGGGGACCTAGCAGGGGGTACCACTAGAAAATACTCAGAACACAAGGGACACAAGGGGCAAAAACGAAGGCAGACCCCCCACCAGGAAGATAAACAAAAAGAAAGAAAAAGAAAACCCCGCAAGAGGACAGCGTACCCAAGTGGAACAGAGCCGGCTGCTATCATTGGTAAAGACAAGCTGCACAGTACCCTGCGCCCCACCAGTGCAAAACTGCCCCTTACCCTAAAGCGAACAAGGGAGAAAGAACACCCGAGCACAGAGAACAACATAGAGCACATAGAGGTGTCTAGAGATGAAGTGGAAAAAATGCTCAAGGAGCTAAATAAGAACAAAGCAGTTGGTCCAGATGGAGTTTCGCCATGGGTTCTGAGAGAATGTGCACCTGAGCTCAGCATTCCTCTTCAACTGATTTTTCAGGCATCCCTGTTTACAGGAGTTGTAGCTGATGTGTGGAAAAAGGCTAACATAGTTCCAATCTACAAAAGTGGAAGCAGGGAAGACCCCCTTAACTATAGACCGGTATCATTGACAAGTGTAATAGTCAAAATATTGCGAAAAAATAATTAAAACTAAATGGGTAGAACACCTGGAGAGAAATGATATAATATCAGACAGACAGTATGGTTTTCGATCTGGAAGATCCTGTGTATCGAATTTACTCAGTTTCTATGACCGAGCAACAGAGATATTACAGGAAAGAGATGGTTGGGTTGACTGCATCTATCTGGACCTAAAAAAGGCTTTCGACAGAGTTCCACATAAGAGGTTGTTCTGGAAACTGGAAAATATTGGAGGGGTGACAGGTAAGCTTCTAACATGGATGAAAAATTTTCTGACTGATAGAAAAATGAGGGCAGTGATCAGAGGCAATGTATCGGACTGGAGAAATGTCACAAGCGGAGTACCACAGGGTTCAGTTCTTGCACCAGTGATGTTTATTGTCTACATAAATGATCTACCAGTTGGTATACAGAATTATATGAACATGTTTGCTGATGATGCTAAGATAATAGGAAGGATAAGAAACTTAGATGATTGTCATGCCCTTCAAGATGACCTGGACAAAATAAGTACATGGAGCGCCACTTGGCAAATGGAATTCAATGTTAATAAATGCCATGTTATGGAATGTGGAATAGGAGAACATAGACCCCACACAACCTATATATTATGTGAGAAATCTTTAAAGAATTCTGATAAAGAAAGAGATCTAGGGGTGGTTCTAGATAGAAAACTATCACCTGAGGACCACATAAAGAATATTGTGCGAGGAGCCTATGCCACGCTTTCCAACTTCAGAATTGCGTTTAAATACATGGATGGCGATATACTAAAGAAATTGTTCACGACTTTTGTTAGGCCAAAGCTAGAATATGCAGCGGTTGTGTGGTGCCCATATCTTAAGAAGCACATCAACAAACTGGAAAAGGTGCAAAGACATGCTACTAAGTGGCTCCCAGAACTGAAGGGCAAGAGCTACGAGGAGAGGTTAGAGGCATTAAATATGCCAAAACTAGAAGACAGAAGAAAAAGAGGTGATATGATCACTACATACAAAATAGTAACAGGAATTGATAAAATCGATAGGGAAGAATTCCTGAGATCTGGAACTTTAAGAACAAGAGGTCATAGATATAAACTAGCTAAACACAGATGCCGAAGAAATATAAGAAAATTCACTTTCGCAAACAGAGTGGTAGATGGTTGGAACAAGTTAGGGGAGAAGGTGGTGGAGGCCAAGACCGTCAGTAGTTTCAAAGCGTTATATGACAAAGAGTGCTGGGAAGACGGGACACCACGAGCGTAGCTCTCATCCTGTAACTACACTTAGGTAATCACACAAAGAGCGGCCGAAAACCAAGCAGTAAACGGCCTAGCAGGGGCAGGACCCAAGGAACTTGTGGAAGGTGGCCCCAAGCCCCATGGGCAGTACTTATAGGGCACCTAGGGAAGGGAACCCTAGGCGCATGCAGCCCGAGTACTGGAGACTCACACTCGGCTCACGCACCACCTAGAAGACAGACGCCACACACTAGGTACAGTGTCGAAACAACTACTGGAGCCGGAGCACATAACCGGTGCCTATAGCATCAGCCGAAGAACTGATGGGTGGATAGCCGGTGTGGGAGGTCTGGGGCTCCCCCATTCCCCCTCCTGGGGAGGCGGGAACTGCGCAGACAGCGGTGCGGTGACGTGTGACGTCATACTAGTTTGCTTGTTTTCTATTGAGGAGTTCTATCCACTAGTTTGACTTTAGGTAGCAATTTTAACCAGAATAGGAGTTTGTTTTGGAATGCTTACCTTTCTGGATGCTTGACCCGGTCGATGGCAGACATAGAATGCTTCCAACCACACGGGGGTTTCTATAGGCCATTGGGTTTCTAACGGGGCCGTGGTCCCCGTTAGGCCCTAGAACTCCATACACATGACTGATGCCAAAGTCTGACATTAGCATATCAGCCTGGTAAAAGCTCCAGGGAGCCGATGGGGCTCCCCCCAGAAAATATGGTGTGCATATTGTTGATTCAATTATGTTCATCAAACAGTGAACAAATACTTTGTCGGTTATTACACTATATACACAGGTTATATGTAAGTATCTGCATGTTTTGTTCACCATAACGAACCAGTAAGTAGCTATTATGAGTCAAAAAGTAACGAGGAGTGACCGCCGTGTACCAGCCAGCCACTCATGCTTCAACACCTCACTCGCCCACATTCTCCTCCCACTATACTGTTTTTGCTTTTATTCACTATATACAGACGTTATATATAAGCATCTACATTCGTATTCACCATAACGAACCACTAAGTTGGCATGCTCAGTGGCAGCCCACCACTGGCTGCTATTTCCTCCCTCCCTCAAGTCACCTGACTCACCCACATTCTCCTCCCACAACACTGTTTTTGCTTTTATTCACTATATACAGATGCTATATATAAGTATCTACATTCGTGTTCACCATAACGAACTACTAAGTTAGCATGCTCAGTAGCAGCCCACCACTGGCTGCTACTTCCTCCCTCCCTCAAGTCACCTGACTCACCCACATTCTCCTCTCACAATATGTTTTTGCTTTTATTCACTATATACAGACACTATATATAAGTATCTACATCGTGTTCACCATAACGAACCACTAAGCTGGTATGCTGAGTGGCAGTGGCAGCCAGTGGCAGCCCGCCATTGGCTGCCACTCCCTCCATCCCTCACCTCACCTGACTTCCCACCATTCTCCACACACCATACTGTTTTTGCTTTTATGTACAGATGTTTATATATAAGTACAGTGGAACCTCTATTAACGAGTTTAATNTAACACCCGAATTCATCGTTTGCAAGAATTACAACAATGCACAAGGTGAACGTGTCCTCATGACCCCAATAGCTGTACTGTCTCCTTACGTATGTGCAACAGTGCCACAGGGTAGACACCATTATTCCTTGTGTGGTAGTGATCATCAAGATCACCAATCCTCATAAGACTAAAATTCACTACTTCTGTACAGTATTGCAAAGTGCATCAAGACATAGTGTACTTGCAACAGAGTCGACACAACTACGTTACCAACAGCTCAATTAAAATTATCAATAAGGGATCTAGGATTTCCACTCGTGGTCTCTTTGACCAAGGTTCGCAGAAAACCTTTATTTCTCAACAGCTAGTTGATCAGTTGAAACTGAAGCCTATTGCTCGAGTGAATTTGAATATCTCTGGATTCCTAACCAACAGTGGACCTCGAGACTACCAGGTTGTTAAAGTCTTGGTACGTTTAGGAGGCTGCACCAGCCCAATCAAGCCATAGTCGTTGACAAGATCCCCAGATTTACATGTTACAGGTCTTGCTCAACAGTCAATTTCTTAAACGCAGCGGTATTAGGCTAGCAGATCATAAAATAAATACAGACTGTCTCAACGATGTAGGTATTCTTATTGGAGCTGACTTTTATTATAGATTTTACTGGATGCACCAGGCAACGAGGTGTAAACTTGTTGCTGTCAGCTGGGGGTAAACTACTCACAGGACCGGTGTTGATCCAACAACATTCTAAATCTACTAGTAATCAACCAACTAATTCAATAGTTGCATGACTAGGCCTAGAGCAGTCACCACTACATGTCAGAGACGAAACCGAGGATGATGAGTCCAATCCCCCTGTTCATAAATTATGGGATTTGGACACCTTAGGCATAGTCCCTGATCAACCCAGTCCAGATGACACATGGACGTATCAACAATATCTTGATACTGTGATTTTCCAAGATAATCAATATTGGGTGAGACTCCCATGGAAGCTGAACCACCCACAGCTTCCAGTAATTATTTCATGGCCTCAACCCAATTAAATTCTCAATTAGCTAGGCTACGGAAGCAACCAGATAAATTGCAACTGTATCATGCTTTAATACAGCAACAACTTGCTAACAAATTTATAGAAGTTGTTGAAGAAGACAACCATAAGACAGGCCATTATTTGCCACATCATGCTGTCCTGAAAGATCAGTTACAACACCAATCAGGATTGTATTTAATTGTAGTGCCAAATTAAAGGCAGACAGCGTGTCACTAAATGATTGTCTACAAACTGGACCTAGCCTAACCAAAGACTACAAGATGTCTTATTACGATTTCGCTGGTGTTTTGCCTATACGGCCGACATTAGTAAGGCCTTTTAAGAGTAGGCTTACAAGAGACGGATCGTAATTTTACTAAATTTCTATGGGTGAAAGATCCACAGGATCCTAATAGTGAAATCATTACTTATAGATTTGCCTCAGTACTGTTCGGAGCGACATCTTCACCATTTTTACTCCAGGCTACTCTGGATACACATCTCAAGAAGTCTAATAGCCCCTACAAGACTGAGATTAGCAACAATTTATATGTTGACAATTTTCAAGGAACCACTAATGATGAGAATAAACTAGTGGAAATCTACCATGAGGCTAATCGTGAACTTTGGGAGCTAACATGCCCCTACAGTCGTGGGCCTCCAATAATAAACAACTCAACCAAATAATCGAGGAAGAATTCCCAGATTATAAGGTACCTCATAAATTGAAAGTCTTAGGTATGGAGTGGAATACTTCCACAGACAAATTGAATATCAAGTCAGTGGAGATCAAACAATCACCTCTAACCATGAGAAAACTACTCTCCCATGTCAGCAAGCCATTTGACCCTTTAGGCCTACTCAGTCCTACTAATTAAGGGTAAACTCCTTATGCAGGAGTGCTGGCAAAGGAATTGAGGTGGGATGAAACGTTGCCGGAGGATCTCCAAGAAAAATGGCAGCAGTTGATTCCTGATTACAACAAACTTAGTATTCTACAGTTTCCTCGAAATACCTTAGGACTAAATTCACCCACAAATTTACATGTATTCTGCGATGCTTCAGGCAAAGCGTATGGCTCAGTAGCCTATCTAGTTAATACTCAACAATCATTTTGCTTACATCTAAGGCAAGGGTAGCCCGATTAAAAGGAGGTCACTACCCCAAATGGAATTAACTGCCTTATTAGTAGGTGTAAGACTGGCCCATTGCCTGATCAAAACCCTCAGTAATGTTCACCTTGGTGAAATAGTAGTGTGGTCGGACAATGAGCAGTATTGCAGTGGGTAAAAAATGACAACAACAAAACTCCCTATGTCAGCAATCGAGTAAGGGAAATTCGTGAATTGTCTGCTGGTTATAAATTAAGACATGTCCCAACCAAGGACAATCCAGCTGACTATTTATCCAGAGGTTTGACTTTAAAGCAATTAGTTAAAACCGAGATGTGGTTTAATGGACCCCAATGGCTAGTTAGTGGTCAGTGGCCCCAACAGAAGCCGCAAGTCATTGTGACCAATATCACTACCCCTGTTGTGGATCCAGAACCCCCTCGAATTTTAGCTATCAATCCTCATCGCTATTCCAGTTTAAGCAAATTACTAAGAGTTACAGAAATGGTATTTGATTTCATCAACAAAGATGGGGATCAAGTATCGATTTCCTAGTTCCATCAAATATTGGGTCAAACAAGCTCAACAAGAGACTTATGGGAAGGAATATGAACATCTCCCAGAAAGGTTGAGTAAGTCTCTGGGTATTTGGCTTGACTCAGACAACTATAACATTTTGAGATGCGGCGGACGTCTGCTTCATGCAGAAATAAATTTAGATACGAAGAATCCTATACTTCTTCCACGTCACCACATCATTACTAAACTCATAGTTTTACATTACCATGAGCATAATACATTGCATGGTGGAGTATTAGATACTCTTACTGAAATCAGACAACGTTTTTGGCTTCCCCAAGGTCGCCAAACTGTTAAATCTTTAATCAAGTCTTGTATAATCTGCAAGAGATATGATGCTCGAGTGTGTCCTTATCCAGGTCCACCGCCCCTACCTAAGGAGCGAGTCGTACACCTTCGTCCCTTTGAAACCACAGGTGTCGACTATACAGGAGCACTAATTTTAACAGGCACACCGGACAAGATTCCAGTGAAAGCCTACATTTGCCTTTTCACGTGTGCTACCACACGCGGAGTACATTTAGAAGTCACTTCTGACATGAGTGCAGAAGCCTTTCTGCAAGCCTTTCGCAGATTTGCTGCACGAAGATCTTGCCCAAAATTAATGATCTCGGATAATGGATCTAACTTCGTGGCAGGAGAAGCTTGCTTACAAGAAATATGGAACCATCCAGAAGTACACTCTGTGCTCAAACAGAGACAATGCTATTGGAAATTTATTCCTCCAAGAGCACCATGGCATGGCGGTTTTTACGAAAGAATGGTGGGAACTGTTAAGAAATGCCTAAGAAAAACCTTACACAGGCAGAAAATTAATCTCACCGAGTTACAGACCCTTGTCGTGGAAATTGAAGCACGAGTCAACAACAGACCTCTAACCTACTTAACAGAAGATTTCTCCCAAAGAGAACCCCTAAGCCCCTCTCATTTGATTCATGGTGGTCTTCTGAGCCCTCTAATATCTCTAGGAGACGAGGATCCAGCTGACCCTTCGTGTGTCAAAGCAAGTGACTTGGTGGAGAGTTATAGACACCTTTCAAGAGTAATAGAGAAGTGGAATGAGGTCTGGACACGTGAATATTTAACTGCTTTAAGAGAATATCATTATGGAGCTGCAAGCCCATACAATAAAGTTCAACTTAAACCAGGTGATCTTGTCCTAGTAGACAGTGATGGACCCAGGTCAGATTGGCCTATAGGTAAAATTGTTGATATCCATCCTGACCGCCATGGTGTATTACGAATTGTTAAAGTTCAGTGTCGAGGCACTACTACCTTGAAAACACTAGAGAAATTAGTACCTTTAGAGTTAGCAGAACACGAGTGTTCTACAGATATACCTGTAACCCAAGTTTCAGAGAACAATGATTCTACTCAACCGAGCACAAGACCATCAAGAGTCGCTGCTCAGAACTGCAAACAGAAACTTAAACAATATTTTGATTCTATTCAAGAGTAGATAACTTATCATTTAAACTTGAGGTGACCATACTGATGCAGTGATGAGTTGATGTCCAGTAATTAGTTACGAGTCATAGTGACCTTGGACAGTAGCCTCACTGTATTGATGAGGTCTCCTTAATCTTAAATGATCCAACTATTCATAATTTTTTTGTTAATATCCTTCTGTATCTTACAAAGGAATTATTCAATAATTTTCAATGTTTATTTACGTCCCCATGTTGACTTAGTCATCTACCACAGATTCGGGACATTCGTTAGGTACGTACTAACCTACTAACCCATGAATATAACTTCAGGATAGAGAAACAGGTGTACGTTAGTACTAATACCTGAACTACGACCCGAGTTTTCTCTCCCCGGAGTTATGTTGGAAATAACCAACAGTTTTATACATCATTGTATTTATACAACCATTAACCAAAGTAGTTACTAAAATTACTAACTTATAGATTTAATCATTATCATGATTTATTCATTGCCAAATTCTTCCTAGTACGTGAGGAACAACAGGCAGCAACATGAATTTTCTCCACATTTAGTTGGATTTATAACAAGAGTCCAGTTTATCATTTCATTTACTAAAAATAGTTAAGTTTGATTTCGTAGTATACTATTACTTACTGGAGCTCCCTTATTTAACTAACATTTAACATTCTAGAGGAAATTACTTTGATGCAAATGATTTTACTTTAATTTCCTCGATTGGCTGCACAACTTTTAGTAAGCCAATTTATGTTACTAGAACTTCTATTTTATCACAGAAGAATTTAATGTGATATTAATACTTGTTATTACCTCTTCCTTCCTTAGTCAATTGCGATAAATACATATTCATTTACGCTCGAAAGCCGCGCATGCGCAATAAGGAGCAGGAGGAAGAAGGGAGAGCGTCACTTGACTCGAACGAGAGCACGGACGCCATTAAGAGCGTGTAGCAGAGTTGTGCTTGACCTATTATTTCGCTCCCACGATCAGTTGAGCGGTGCCACGTTATCTGGCACAACATAGCCGTGTCATAGACTATCATACGAGCATCTCCAGAGTCAACGTCTTTCAAGCAGCAGCTGGAGGACGAAGAGTTGCTCAAGTCTTCACATCAACGACACGAGGCTCGGCTGCTAAGTTTACCCTTTTTGTTATTATGTGGCCACTATTAACATTTAGGCTAGCAGTCGTTAGGCCGAATGCAAACCAACAAAAGCTAGTACGTGTCTTAATTAAATTTACCATCTAATTAGATGATTATCAGTTTATTTCTATGATACAAATTGTTCAGACATTAGCTGATAATTTACTACCGTCATCCTCATGATTTAGGATGTAAATGTAATTACCTATTGTGTAGAAGATATCTACAATGTAATTGCCTTTCAGTACCAAGGCGACTTCAACCGAGGTGCTAGGCTTCCCCACCGTTCTGTGCAACAATTTACCCTATGCAACACGTCGTCGGTGGAGTGTAGCAACCGATTACACCTCACTAGCTCCACAGCTAAGCTGTCCATTTTTCCATCAGTAGCAATAACTCCATAGTTACAGTAGTGATCTCCTAAAGAGATCAATTATACTAACCCTTTGATTTACTGATGCTGTTCAACATTTCAGTAGTATATTGAGGTGTATTTACCTCCATCAATATTATATTCTACATTTATTGATTTTCACATTTGATTTACTCTGGTGAAGAACCAGCACCAGAATAATGCTAGGGATGTATTAATCTTTTAGCATGTAACCCCCCAATTTTGTGTAGTTAATTTGACTCCATTCATATAAGTATTACAGTTTTACCAAGATCCATAGGACACTAGTTCCTAGGATTAGTTTTTCCATTGTCTCTTTGTTTTCCACTTTTTCTCAAAAAGTGGTGGTCCTTCATAGCTATCGAAGTATATATATATATATTCATTTAATTATTAGTTACTGGGTCTCAGAGCCCAAAACAAGTTATTAGTTATTGGAGTCAGGTTTCCCCACAACTACTCAATTTGGAGACGGGACAGAAAAATTAGGAAAGGCGGTGGCGTTGCTGTGCTGGTGAAAGAACACCTAAAGGTGAACGAAATATTGACTGCCAATCCACAAGAAGTTGACATAATAGCACTAGAGATCTGCCATGAGGATGATAAACTAATGATCATAAATGCATATAGTCCACCACCAAGCAGCACATGGTCAAAGGAGGAGCTAGATAGTAAACGAGAAGGTCTTATAACAATAATGAGAGAGATTATAGCGAGAGCGGATAACAATAGATCACAACTGTTGATAGTCGGCGACTTCAACTTAAAATCCATAGACTGGGAAGCATATGAAGCTAAAACAGAAGATTTTTGGACCTGTAGATTTGTAGACCTCATCCTGGAAACATTCTTATATCAACATGTTAACCACTTAACTGCGCCAACCGAGTTTTCTCGGTCGGCAGGAAACTGCGCCAACCGAGAAAACTCGTTTTGATTTTTCGTAACCAATTCTAAATGTGTATGAGGTTGATTGTGTACGAAGTGGACTCTTAGGACCTCCAGTGAGATGCAGCCATCTTTGAAAAAAAATCCCAGAATGCCCTAGGGCTGCTGGCTGGGTTACTACTGTGGCAACCATGGGTGGCGCACGTGCCTCTGGCTCCCAAACACCTGTCCGACGCGATGTTGAAAGATAATGCTCTGTCAGTGAAATTCAAACCTATTGTTTGAAGAACATAAGGGTCATAATATTGGGGAAGCCAGGCGCAATAAGGACCTAACACAAAGGTCGGATGCAAGTGATACAGCACCTATGAGGACGATATAGCGAGCGTATCCAGTTGTAGTCTGATCGTCACCCTTGCAATCCTATGCTATTTATTTAGATGATACTTAGATGAATCGTTTTCTGCGTTCAGTGATGATGCATCTGATACAAATAGCATAGATGAACAGTGTTAGCGGCTTCCATGGTGGTGTTTTCCATAGATATTTTCAAGAATACCTGAATCTCTTCCCAACTGACGGACACTCTTGAGGCTAGCTGAATCTCTTCCTGACTGACGGACACTCTTGAGGTAAGCTGAATCTCTTCCTGTGTGGGACCATACAAAGCGATCTTTTCAAGACTACCTTACAAATTGATCTTTTCCGATAAACTTTTCAATACTACCTTATGCTTTACAAGCTTGTTTACATACAACCTACAAGTTCTAAAGCCAAGGGTGCACGTGAGTGCGTTATTTGCAAGCACACATAATGAAGAAACAGGAAGCAAAAATTTATCTGTACCTAGTGCACTGAGAGCGAAGTCGTGCTGTGTACCATGGGCTACTTTGTTGATTATTACTCACTTCCAAAGTACTGAGTGTGTAATACAGTGTGTTACTGTGTAAATAGTGTGTGAAACTGTACATATTGTAATTTTAGTGATTTTTTAACAGGTAATATTGCGACAATAAACATTTATTGTGGACACATTACTGACACATGTATCGCAGTTCCATGGAACATTATGAACGTTCTACTGTATACATATTGTAAAGGACACAAATATGCATCATATATGATAAAAAAACAAATAAAACCGCATTGGAAATACATAAAACAAATAATTAAAAATATATTTGTGGCAACACCCGGTGCTTGAATGGCTCGCGCGACCGTGTCTGGGCGAGTCACGCACGGGCGACCAGGCCTTGATGACGTCACAGTGCATCTTGTCCACGTCCCTACAGCCAAAGTAAGTGGAATTTGGTACTTATTTTTACATAGACATGTTCAGGGAAGGGAATTTATCACTTTACAAAGAAAAAATAATTTTTTGGGAACACTTCATTTCATGCGCACAGGGGGAATTTCTTAATAAACTCCGCGCAGCACGGTGGTTAAACAAGCTACGAGGATGAGGGAAGGGGACGTTCCCTCCATGCTAGCTTTGATATTTACCAGGAAGGAGGAAGAGATATTTGACATTCAGTACCTTCCTCCCTTGGGTAAAAGAGACTATGTCTTTTTGGGAATAAAGTATGCAATGCGTTATAATCTGGAAGAAAATAAGAAGGTTATCTTCTTGAGGTTATCTTGAGATGATTTCGGGGCTTTAGTGTCCCCGCGGCCCGGTCCTCGACCAGGCCTCCACCCCCAGGAAGCAGCCCGTGACAGCTGACTAACACCCAGGTACCTATTTACTGCTAGGTAACAGGGGCATAGGGTGAAAGAAACTCTGCCCATTGTTTCTCACCGGCGCCTGGGATCGAACCCAGGACCACAGGATCACAAATCCAGCGTGCTGTCCGCTCGGCCGACCGGCTCCCAGGTTGAAGCAGTTGAAAAACCTGACTTCAGGAGAGGACATTATGGTGACCTTAGAAATTTTTTTTAGTGAGTATAATTGGACAGACTTGTTGCTAGGCAAGGAAGTGAATGAGATGTGTCAAGTTTTGTGAAATATATGATAAAGGTACAAAAAAATTTATACCAAAACAGAGATGCAGAACTAGGAAACAGGTTTGGTTCAACAAAAATTGCGAGAGGGCCAGAGACCAAAAGACACAAAAATGGAATCAATACAGGAGGAGGCCAAACCCCCAAACATACCAGCGATACAAAGATGCGAGAAACAACTACATGGCAGTGAGGAGAGAGGCAGAAAAAAATTTTGAGAAAGGGATTGCAGACAAATGTAAAACAGAACCAGGTCTATTCTATAAATTCATAAACAACAAATTGCAGGTAAAGGATAATACAGTGGCATCTCGACTTACGGTTGCCCCTACTTACGTTAATTTCGAGTTACGATGTCAATTTCATAAAAAAATACGACTCGACATCCGATGGTGTCGTCGACTTAAGATATTTGTTGGTACACATTCGGGTCGACTGAGCACATAGTTCCCGGTCACGTGGCTGACCTGCCTCAGTTTACTACAGCTGCCCGCTTAGTGATGATCGCGCCTATAAGAAATTTCGGTTTTGTTGTGATTTTTTGCATTTTGAACATTAAAGTAATTATTATATATCATGCCATGAGTCCCTGGAAAGTCACTGGTAAGGCTCAACATATGAGATCCCATGTAAGGATGACCATAGAGCAGAGACAAGAGATCATTCGTAAATATGAAGATGGTGTGCGGGTTGTTGAACTGGCTAGGCAGTACAACAAATCTCAGTCATCGATATGCACCATCCTGGCTAAGAAAAAGGACATTATGGGTGCTAAAGTGATGCATCATTACAGACAAATGTTAAAATGAAGGGAAAACAAATGTCTCTTGACAGATTTGTAGTGAGACAAACAAGCATTGAACCACAACCAGGTCTTAGTGGTATTCAGGCAAAATGTAGGAGAGAGAGTACCCCAGAGAAACATCACTGCCTGATGTGATAATGGAAGGGGACTCCCCTTCCAAACAGTAACAACTCTCCTCCCCCCTCATCACCATCTACCATATGCCATCAAGAGCCCTCCATAAAGGTAAGATAAAACTTAGGTACTGTATTGTAGTTAGAAAAAACGTTGTATTCAGTATAAAATGTATTTGTATGTTAATATTTTGGAGAGTGGGGAACGGATTAATTCAAATCCCTTTATTTCTTATGGGAAAAATCGCTTCGACTTACGATATTTCGACTTACAATCTGTCTCTGGGAATGGATTAGCATCGTATGCCAAGGCTCCATTGTATTCAAAGGTTGAAAATGGGAAATAGATTCACGGAAAATGAAAAGGAAATGTGTGAAACACTAAACGAAAAGTTCCAAAGTGTGTTTGTACAAAATGAAATCTTCAGGGAACCAGACACAATTAGAATTCCAGAGAACAACATAGAGCACATAGAGGTGTCTAGAGACGAAGTGGAAAAAATGCTCAAGGAGCTAAGTAAGAAGAAAGCAGTTGGTCCAGATGGAGTTTCACTATGGGTTCTGAGAGAATGTGCACCTGAGCTCAGCATTCCTCTTCAACTGATTTTTCAGGCATACCTGTTTATAGGAGTTGTAGCTGATGTGTGGAAAAAGGCTAACATAGTTCAAATCTACAAAAGTGGAAGTAGGGAAGACCCCCTTAATTATAGACCTGTATCATTGACAAGTGTAGTAGCCAAAATATTGGAAAAAATAATTAAAACTAAATGGGTAGAACACCTGGAGAAAAATTATATAATATCAGACAGAGAGTACTGTTAACAAATCAAAGCTGCCGGAGAAATATAAGAAAATTCTCTTTTGTAAACAGAGTGGTAGACG
Organism: Procambarus virginalis; assembly: GCA_020271785.1. Classification (NCBI taxonomy): domain Eukaryota; kingdom Metazoa; phylum Arthropoda; class Malacostraca; order Decapoda; family Cambaridae; genus Procambarus; species Procambarus virginalis. The sequence continues at coordinate 151,524 of WNGS01162224.1, forward strand.
ATTGGAACAAGTTAGGCGAGAAGGTGGTGGAGGCCAAAACTGTCAGTAGCTTCAAAGCGTTATATGACAAAGAGTGCTGGGTAGACTGGACACCACGAGCTCTTTTGTAAACAGAGTGGTAGACGATTGGAACAAGTTAGGTGAGAAGGTGGTGGAGGCCAAAACCGTCAGTAGCTTCAAAGCGTTATATGACAAAGAGTGCTGGGTAGACTGGACACCACGAGCGTAGCTCTCATCCTGCAACTACACTTAGGTAATTACAAAGATTAAGCAGCCTATGCTACAGCCCTCAAACCCAAAACATTACTCCTCACACAGCACAGCACAAATTATCACAACAATCCTGCTATTACCAGAATCCTGGTCATTTATATATCAGTCAGGGATCTTCTGTAATACTATCATCACTAAATAATACCAGTTACATATATTTTTTACCTTTTTAGGCAATGCTGTGGTTACAAGCTGAACAGTAGTGCTGCAAGCTCATGCTGCATGCACCAGCCTTGGTGGCTTAACAGTACTGAGGCCCTCACACCCGGGAATTTTGCCCACGATTTTTTGTTAAAATGGCGTCTGTTTACAAAAGCCCTGGGGAAGGTGATGAGAACCCTGTGTATCCGTGGGTCGTTTAAATCTTGCGTAGTACTCCAAAACTGCATATGCAGTGATGCGCACTTTTGCGTCAGTTACTCAAAACTTCATATGCAGTTTTGCACAGTGTAATGGTTAAGGCAAGACTTTACTTCTTATATATATACACATCCCTTTACATTGCTGTTAGTGAAGTTAGTGACCATTTCTCTCATGAACTCTGCAAATGGTCAGAAGACTGGCAAATGCTTTTTAATATCAACAAATGCAAGACCCTGCATGTAGTGCATAACAACCCACGCCATAACTACCAAATTAATAGAATTACATTACAGCAGATTGATGAAGAAAGGGACCTTGGAATCAAGATCCACCACTCACTAAAAGTGGATAGTCAGTACCCACCTGACTGCTGCAGGTGGGTGCAGCAGTAAGAAAAGCTAACTAAACTCTTGGGATAATCAAGCATAATTTCGACTATAAGGAAAAGAAGGTAATGGTTCAACTGTATAAATGAATCTGTGGTGCACCACCACTTGGATTTCTTTATCCATGCATGGAAACCTCTTTTCAGAAGTATCTAGCTGCTCTGGAGATGGTGCAACACCAGGCAACAAGTCATTCCAGAGATAGGTCGCCCATCTCCCATATCAGGAATGCTTATAGACAGCAGAGCTAATACCACTGCAAACCAGGCATGACAGGGTGGATCTCATTGAAACTTTTAAAGTACTGAACAAGTTAGAGGATGTTGATCCAGATATTTTCTTCAGAAGGTGAGATGTAACACATACAAGGAGCAATGGTTTCCAGCTCAACAAGCCACAATGTAGGACTGACAACAGGAAATGCTTTTTTGCCCACAGGGTTATTAACCCATGGAACTGCTGCCTACGCACCAAAGCTTTAACTGCCAAAACTGTGCTGAATTTCTAAATATACCTGAAAAAGATCAAGGCAAATGGGAGGGGGGGGGACCTTTGACAAGTTGCCGGCTTCCTGTACGCGTTTGGGCCACTAGGTCAATCATGTAAATATCTGCCTTCCATGGAGGAGTTGACTAAATATCTACCTTGGATTACCTATAAACAAATTGTGAATAATAAAACACCAAAGAACATTCATGAACATGAACATGTTCAAAGATCATGAACAAAGAACACAATTATAAATCTGAGGCAAAGTGAAATCTACACAAGCAATTCCACCTATCATTGTACTATGATACAGGAACACACACAAACATGCATCATCGAATAAATAGCTATATATAAAATTACCTTCTGACAGGCGAGTAGGTTGT
>WNGS01162225.1:14592-26429 GCA_020271785.1 Procambarus virginalis
TTAGGTAAGGTCGGTGTTTTCTATGAAGCTTTTCAAGGGAAACTATTATGTTAGTATGTCACCTATGCACTAAACTAAGAAGTCAGTATTGACTATACGAATTTGCGAGGACGGGTTGATGCATCACGCTATTGTGATTTCTGTGTGTGGTGTCACAAAGACATTAATCAATAAACACACAATAAACCATAACTCAGGGTACCACTCGCACCAACCCTCACTGGTACTCACTGGTTTTCTTCTGAAATCAGATCAAGTCATCACATGGGAAATCTATAATAGTAATCGGTATAATATTGAACCGTACATTCACACACAATTAATACATCCTAATTAAATGTGTAATTACACATTTAATTACACATAAATTTATGTGTAACTCATATACAACCAGACACGAATTACAGTAATCACTCAGACGTACTATAACCGTCACTTTAACGTGCGTTCCTCGACTACGGCCGTTTAGGTGATGAGACAACGTCTGGCTGGAAGGTTGATGTCAGATCAACACAAGGAATTTATGCACATAACAGATACAAATACTCATATATTGGACGGGCCAGCTCCTTCAACACTCACTCCACCATATGAATGATGAACTTGCAGTAGACTGAAGCTGTAACTCAGCACTTTCCACACGTGGTGATATGAGACCACGTGGAGTATGAACCCGTCGGTGACGAACAAGCCATGTTAAGTCAGGTGACCCCAGCTGGTAGCGCGGTATACCGCAGTTGTGGAGGCGTTGAATGGCACGCGCACACACGGTGTAGCACGTGGCCGCATAAACAGGGTGGTGACCAAGTGTTAAAGTACACGGGGTGTCCACAGGGATGGCTGTAATTACAATAATTCAACTGGGGACAGTTTCTCGCACGCTGGGAACATATGCTTATTCCCTAATTTATATCAACGTAGCTTTAGGCTTGAGGATGATGCTGGATGGTTACGATAACAGCAGATGATAACTTGCAGTTTGTTTAACTTTGCTTGACCATGCTTTGAGTAGCACTATTATATCTCTCTCGTTTCACTCGTAATGTCGTTAATTCCCATCTTCACGACAACGGATTCTGATAGACGGAAACCACGATGACGGAATGGGTGATAGCGATTAGAACTTAGTATCGCGTTTAGACGGTGTTAAGTTAGTTGTGGCCGCAACTAAAGTTTCCAGGTCTTAGCAAAGGCAACGACACGGCAGAATGCAGGGAAAGACGCCAGGCGGCCTAGCCTCCCGCCCTACACACTGTCCCCTCTGTTCTTTCAAGGAGCCAATCAGCGAGTAGGTCGAGGAGGCTGCCACGAATCACATGTCTTCCTTGGGTCACGTGGTGCCTCGTGGCGTCACCTGGAGCAGGCCTGTGTTTACACAGGTGATCGAAGGCCGTACCTCTCCGGCCACAAACTCTTGCCAGTTCTGGATTTTCAAAACCTTAGAATTAACTAATGTAATACCTATTACCATGTGTGTAATTTCCTTATCAATAATGCCACCTCGGCCAACGTGGTCTTACCAGACAGCTGGTGTCATACACTGTCCACAGACACTAACAAAGTAAACCTACAGTCCATACTAACGAGCTTAGCCTTGGTGCACCCCCTTGTGCACCTCATGAGAGAAGACCAAATGGTGGTGTGCACACACTACCACACATTTTAAGCTGGCTGGTGTTTCTCTCTCCTCACAACATTTCTCCTTTCTTTAAACAAAAGAATGAATACAGGATGTCTACCATGCTTGTAGCACAAGCAAAGTTATTGACACAAAGTAGTTATTAACATATAAGAGATATTGCATACATTTAACATTAATTAAGCACACAAAGAATTTAAACAACTTAATCTTTACCAAAAGGATTTCAATGTTAAAAATACAATGCAATGTTAAACAAAAATGAAAGAAACTGTAATACAAAGTTACAAAATATTGAATGAGAGATCTGCATTATTCAAACAATATTAAATTTAGTTTAGCATAATAAGTAAATACTTTGCATTACATAGGAACACAATTAATCATCAATCGTGTAGGGCGTTTAACATGACGTTTAGGACGAGAGTCCTTAAATACAAGAATATCCCTTGATGAATTGTTTATGAGTTATAACTCATTTTTTTTTCTTTTGCACGACTTTGCACTTCATCATTTTCTACACTAGTTGGAATCACTTTGAAATAAGCCATATTACGTGTTATACTATGATCTCTATTACTCGCTGTTACCATAGTTCCTTTTACACTAATCACTTAATATGGTTTTGTATCATACGGCATATCTAACTTTCCCTCTTTTTTCTTTTTAACGAGAACAGTATCTCCAACCTTTATGAATTGTTCCTTTGCACGTTGATCATGAGCAATTTTCATTTTGCCCTTTGCATCCTTCTGAGCGAGACGTTTATCCGTTACCTTGGCTGGCATGACAGGTAGTGCGATTCTCATAGGACGTCCAAATAAAAGTTCGCCAGGCGACTTGCCCAGTGTTCCATGCGGTGTTGCACGGTAGTTCCTGAGAAAAGCATACATAGCTTGTTTCCAGGATCGTCCTTCGGCATGAGCACAGCGTACAGCTTTCATGAGAGGTTGCATGAATCTCTCGACTTCTCCATTTGCTTGAGGATGTAGTGGCATCACACGGCGGTGTTTGAATCCAATATGCTCAGCAAAGTTGACGAAGTCTTGTCCATTGAATGGCGGTCCATTGTCCGTCTTGACAACTTCAGGAATGCCAAAGTTTGAAAAGATCTTGTCGAGTTTCGGGATGACAGCCTTTGCAGATGTGGAAGTGATGATTTCTACTTCTGGATAACGTGAGTGATCATCAATGACTACCATCAAGTACTCTCCAGTTGGTAGCGGTCCACAGAAGTCCATCGATACTTCCGTCCATGGTGCAGCAGGTAGTGGTGAAGGTTGTAGAGGTGTTGGTCTTGAAGTATCCACTGCAGCTTGGCAAGGGACACAGGCATCATGCATGTCCTTTGCTTGACGATCAATGCCAGGAAACCACACCTTTTCTCGTAGCAGCTGTTTGGTCCTAACAAGACCTTGGTGTCCTTGATGTGCAAGCTTCAGAGCACGTTGCTGGAGAACAGCTGGAATGACGATACGAGTACCTCGCAGCACGGTGTCGCGTTGTTGCGTAACACTTAATTCTGTCTGGATGCGTTCAAGTGCTTTGAATGCATCTTGGTCAACTCCTGAGGGTGGGATGCGTGGAAACTTTTTCTTAGTCAATGCATCCACTGTTGCTTGCAGAGTTGGGTCCTCTAGGGTTGCAGTACGGATTTCATCAAGAGTGAGAGCCTTAGGGACTGCATCACAGGTTACAGAGTGTACATATTCCTCGGCAACTTGCTGATGCTTGGTGATGGTGAAACTGTTGGCAGGATGTCGACTGATGTAATCAGCGGGATTGCCTGCACCCGGCTTGTATTTCACCGTAAAGTTGTATGGTTGCAGACGAAGAGCCCATCTCTCAATGCGAGCTGGTGGTTTGGACTTTGGATTATTGAAGATGGTCTCCAACGGTTTGTGGTCAGTGACTATCGTGGTGAAGGGTGCACCAAGCAGATACACATTGAAGTGTTCACAGCCCCATACAAGAGCAAGAGCTTCCTTCTCTGTCTGACTGTATCGTTGCTCAACATCTGTGAGAGAACGGCTGGCATAGGCAATTACTACTCTTGAATCTGGTTGACCAGGTTTGTGTTGGGCTAACACAGCACCTAAACCAACAGGACTAGCATCCACCGTTAACTCAGTGTCCATTGATGGATCAAAGTATGCAGCAGTCGCATTCTCTACTAGTGCATCTTTCACAGCATCAAATGCATTTTGCTCGACATCGCTCCAGTACCATGATGCATTTTTCTTCAGGAGCTCACGTAGAGGCTTCGTAATGGTAGCAAAATCTGGAATGAAGCGAGAACAGTAGTTTGCCATTCCCAGAAAACTATGTACTTCAGTGGATGTTGAAGGAGGTGCAGCATTCTTGATATCTGCAACTTTCTTAGGATCTGGAGACAGACCTTTGTCACTAAGTACATGTCCAAAGAATTCAATTTTATGTTGATTGAACTCACACTTTGCTCGGCTTAGCGTCAAATTCTTTTCTCGTAAGCGTTGCAATGTTGCACGAAGAGCTTTGTCGTGTTCAGCTTGGGTACGGCCATAAACAATGATGTCATCAGACATGTTGTCAGCATTAGGTATATCTTGCAATACCTGGCTGATGATGTGCTGGAATACTCAGCAGCACTGTTAATACCAAAACTCAGGCGCTTGTACCTATACAGACCTCGATGTGTCGTAAACGTTGTGATGAATCGACTCTCATCATCAAGTTCAAGCTGATGATAGCCCTTGTTTAAATCTAACTTGCTAAATACAGTTGCACCATTCAAGCGGTAAATCATATCATCTACAGTGGGTGTAGGATGGCGTTCACGCATTATTGCCTTGTTGGGAACACGCATGTCTACACAAATGCGTATCTCATCTGGATTCTTCGGCTTTGGTGGAGTGACAATTGGGCTTACCCATGGTGTTGGGCCTGTTACCGGTTCAATGATATCTAGTTCTATCAGCCTATCCAGTTCGGCATCGACTTTCTTGCGAGTATGGAATGGTTGTCGGCGATGTGGTTGGGCAACTGGAATTACATCTGGGTTGATATGCACATGTACTTTGCTATCAGTATAACAACCTATGGATTTAAACCGATTAGAAAATTCAGCAACAATAGCATCAACATTGTTTGCAGATTCCACTGCTACAGCATTAGAAAGCTGAAGTAGCCCCAATTTGGTTGAAGTCTTGTAACTGAGTAAAGACTCCTTTGCATTCATAACAACATGGAATGTAGTAATGAGCATTGCACTCTTTGACTTAATCTCTGCAGTGAAAGTTACAATCACTGGCAAGGCTACCTTTGAAGCATAGGCAGTGGCTTTACCATTGTAGTTTTCAAACCTTGGGAACTGTTTTTTAAATTTTTCATAGTGGCACTCAGCAATGGTGTCAATGTTTGATCCAGTGTCAATGAGAACTTTGAGACAAATACCAGCAATGTATACTATAGTCTCTGGGTTGTTTGGAAGATCATTTCATTCTGTGATTGCTTGTACTCCATAAATATAATCACATTCACTGTCATCTGAGACTGGCTGTAATGACATGTTGTCTTGTACATTATTAACAGCCTGGATTTGAGGTGCAATATTGCATTTACCACCTCGACACCTATGACCTGATCCTCGTGCAGTGCTTTTATTCATGGATTGTGGTTTCCTTAGTGCGGAACGAAACAGCACCAAAATGACCTAGTTTTCCACACTCATAGCACTTCTTACCTTGAGCAGGACAAACATCTTGGTGTGGGTAGTCTCCTCCACAATTGTAACATTTACTGTTGACACCCTCTGATGTGGGTCGTTGTGACTGCTTGAATCTTGTTCCTTGACCCCATTTGTGATGTGGTTCTCGGTTCAAATTGTTGGGTTTGCCATGATATCTTCTTTGATTACGATGTCCTCCCTGAACCTTACATACCTCATCACTGTTAGTAACAGTGGCAGAACCGTTGTTGGCACTGCACTCCATGACACGAGCATCACGTGCAGCATCTTTCATTCGACGAGCCATATTGAGAATCTTGGTAAGAGAACTTTCATCATCAGCAAGTTTTAGAGCTCTTCGACGAAGACGTGTAGATGTGCATGTTTCAATTATTTGCTGTTTGATTTCTTTGTCAACATCAGCAAACTCACAATGGGCTGCTAAACCCTGCAGACGTGTGTGGTATTGATCCACAGTTTCATTAGAGTTGTTTGACTCTCCTGAAATGCATAATTTCTATTGCAGTATTTTGCCTTGGTTTGAAATGTTCAGTTAATTTGGCTTTGGCAATGTCATAATCTTTGGCACCACCAGTGTCTTTCAGTGTGTCAAAGATGTCACAAACTCTATCACCTGCATAATGAAGTAGAAAGGCATGCTTTCTTTCAGCACTTTTGATGTCAGAAACTATCAACAAATTTTCAAACCTTTTAAGCCATTTGGTCCACCTCTGTGACAGGTTTGTCTGGTCACAGTCAGGATCAAATGCAGGAAACTGAGGTATATTTGCCATTTTTTACTGTATAAAAGTAAACTTATCACTTAAAATGTTCCTCAGAATACTAAACACTTACTGCACTGTATATGTTAGTTAAGAATTCACTGTAATTACTTATATTCTGCACTGTATATGTTATCTTGTGGTTATCTTGTGATGATTTCGGGGCTTTAGTGTCCCCGCGGCCTGGTCCTCGACCAGGCCTCCACCCCCAGGAAGCAGCCCGTGACAGCTGACTAACACCCAGGTACCTATTTTACTGCTAGGTAACAGGGGCATAGGGTGAAAGAAACTCTGCCCATTGTTTCTCGCCGGCGCCTGGGATCGAACCCAGGACCACAGGATCACAAGTCCAGCGTGCTGTCCGCTCGGCCGACCGGAATGTTAGTTAAGAATTCACTGTAATTACTTTAATTTTGAAAAGCACACAAGCATTTTAATGCAAAAGTTCACAACAGTGCACAATATAGCAGCAACTGACTTCTTACCTAGCCTTGTGTATATGTGGTGTTGTTCCTACCTACAGCTGCACAGCAGTTGGCACAGCAGTTGTCAGCAGTTGGCACAGCAGTTGTCAGCAGTTGGCACAGCAGTTGTCAGCAATGTTGTTGTTGTTGATGAGTTTTCAGCACTGTCAACACAGCAGAGTTCACACCATGATGAATTTTGTAGCAAGAAGTGTCGTTTCGTACACAAAACATCGGGTTTTGTGCACAGCATCAAACCGTCGTTTCATACACAGCATCGGCACACATGGCTCGCAGATTCCTCAGTACACAGCTTGTCAGCACATAACTTGGGTAGCACATAGCATTGGTTAGCACACAGCATCGGTTAGCACACAGCATCGGTTAGCACACAGCATTGGTTAGCACACTGCATTGGTTAGCACAAAGCATCGGTAGGGCGCACATAGACATCTCTTCCTCCCGGGCGAGACAGCATGCTTCCCTCTTGTTTTGAGCTGAACAAATACCTGCGTTCACAGTTCATCCTCGTCGCCAGTGTGGTGTTTGTGTGTAGCTGAGGAAGTCTTGGTTGTAGGATTGATATAAAGCCATTGCTTGGTTATTGACTTTAATACTTAAACTGATACATGACTAGTAGCTACCAAGCTTGGTGGGCTTCCTGTACGCTCCCTTGTTAATCTCTCTTGGCGTCTGAGCCACAGCACATACAAACGGACGGTACCGTTTTCTGTGAACATGACACAGCCTTTGACATTATTAGGGAGTTCATTCCACATTCTGGGTCCCTTGATTTGTAGAGCATTTCTAGTTTGGTTAAAGAGCGCTCTTGGAATATCAAATGGGAATTTGTTTCTGGTGTGGTGCCCATGGGTTCTGTTACAACCTTCTAGGAAACTGTTGAGGTCAGGATTGACATTACAGTTCTGAGTCTTAAATATATAGAGTACACATGAGAGGATGTGCAGTGACTTAATTTCGAACATGTTCAAAGATTTGAGTAAGGGTGCCGAGTGCTGTCTGGGGCCAGATATTGTTCTAATAGCAGCTTTGTGTTGAGTAATTAGAGGACGTAGATGATTTTGGGTAGTAGAACCCCATGCACAAATACCATATTTGAGATAATGATAGATGAGAGAGTAGTAGAGTAATACTACTGCAAACAGGATGAATATAGGGTCAAAAACAAGTCACACGATGCTTATGGAATCAACTATACCACCTGAAAGGATAGGTATTGGGCCATCTACCACGTTTTGGATAGGTATGGGGTCCACTACCACCTTTTGGATAGGAATGGCGTCCACTACAACCCGCAGGATAGGTATGGGGTCTACTACCACCCACAGAATTATTATGGGGTCCATTGCCGTCCACAGGATGGGTATGGGATCCATTACTGCCTACAGGATGGGTATGGGATCACTACCACCTACAAAATGGATATAGGGTCCATTAGCTACCACCTATAGGATGGGTATGCAGGGGCTCCCACTACCACTCACAAAATGGGTATAGGGTTCACTACCAATCACAGGATGAGCCTTGGGTCCCTTATCACTTACAGGATGAGTATGGGGGGTCCCACTACCACCCACAAAATGAGGTATGGGATCCACTACCACTTACAAGATGGGTATGGGGTCAAATACTACCTGCAAAATGGGTATGAGGTTCACTATACCACCCACAGGATGGGAATGGGGTCCACTAATGCCCACAGGATGAGTGTGGGGTCCACTATCACCTACAAGATGGGTATGGGGTTCACTACCACCCACAAGATGGGTATGGGGTCCACTACCACTCACAAGAAGAATATGGGGTCCACTACCACCCACAAGATGGGTATGGGGTCCACTAACACTCACAAGATGGGTATGGGGTTCACTACCACACACAAGATGGGTATGGGGGTCCACTACCACCCACATGATGGGTATGGGGCTCCACTACCGCCCACAAGATGAGTATGGGGTCCACTGCCACCCACAAGATGGGTATGGGGTCCAATACTACCCACAAGAAGGGTATGAGGTCCACCACCACCCACAAGATGGGTATGGGGTCCACTACCACTTACAAGATGGGAATGGGGTCCACTTCCACCCACAAGATGGGTATGGGGGTCTACTACCACCCACAGGATGGGTATGGGGTCCACTACCGCCCATAGGATGAGTATGGAGTCTACTACCACCCACAAGATAGGTATGGGGTCCATTACCACCGACAAGATGGGTATGGGGTCCACTACCACCCACAAGATGGGTATGGGGTCCATTACCACCTACAAGATGGGTATTGGGTTTACTACCACCCACAGGATATGTATGGGGTCGTCAACCACCCACTAGATAGTTATGGGGTCCACTAGCACCCATAAGATGGGTATGGGGTCCACTACCACCCACAAGATGGGTATGGGGTCCACTACCACCCACAAGATGGTATGGGGTCCGCTATCGCAATATAAAACAATGGAACGGGTCCGTAGAATACCAAAATCTACCCAAATCCTCCTAGCATTACATAAGTGCTGAAGAAATATGGTATATTTACTTACTGGAATGTTTGTGCTGCACGTACAACATGATCAAACCTAATTTCACTCTGAAATAATCTAATTTCATATCGAATATGCAAGTAGGAAGAAGTAAATATGTAGCAGGTGACGCCATAGGAAGTCGACGGTCCAAGCGACAAAATTGTGGAGCGAGTTATCAAAGGTACATGGGCGCGTGGAGAGTGTTTGCTGCCATATCAGCCTCCTGTACACAGTGATCCAGTCGTCGCACTTCTTTGCTCAAATTGTCACTAATTTAATTAATTATATTAACAAGTAGAATGGGTATTTGTAATAATATATTTCATAAATAACCACAAAACATTTATTATTAATTAAAAAAAGTGTCTGGAAGTTAAATCAACTCCATAGGACAATAATTTTGTTATATAGCTACTAACGTCATTCATTTGTATTGGTTCGTTACTTAAACTACTCATGTCCTTTTCGTTCATTGAACACCGAACCCTACACGCTCTCTGATATATTGCTTAATTATTAGAGAATCACAAATAAAACTTATATTTGTATATGTTATCAGAAAGGCAGAGATAAAATATTTTTGTGAATCCATCAAAGAGATTATATCTTATTATAGTGGAAAGATATTCATATTTTAAACAAGGTTTCTTGGCCGACGCTCTCCCTATCTATGGGATCTAAGATCTTTCGAAGATCAATGTTAATTTAATCTAGATATTGTAATAAATAAAGTTTCTATGTCATAATAAAGATAGAAATATAAGCTGCATGTTATTACTTTAGCATAAATATAACTGAAGTGAAAGTGAAGATATTTGCCATTTTATAGTTGCATAGGGACTACGTGGATGCTTTAGTATTGCATGAGGGCCGATTCGAGGCATGGGTTTTGCAAGGGGACCGCTTGGAGGCTCGGTTTTTGCATAGGGTGACTGCTTGGAGGCGTGCGTGTTGCATGGGGACCGCTTGGAGGCTTGGGTGTTGCATAAGGACCGCTTGGTGGCTGGGGTTGGCATGAGGGCCGCTTGGAGGAGTGGATATTCATGGGGGACCACTTGGAGGCTTGTGTTTCGAATGAGGACCGTTGGAGGCGTGGGTATTGCGTGGGGACCATTGGAGGCTGGGGGTTGCATCGGAGACCGCTTGGAGGCATGGGTGTTGCATTAAGGACCACTTGCAGGCTTGGGTGTTGCATGGGGGACCACTTGGTGGCTTGGGTGTTGCATGGGGACGGCTTAGAGGCTTGGATGTTGCATGAGGAACTCTTGGAGGCGTGGGTGTTGCATTGGGAACCGTTTGGAGGCTGGGTGTTACATGGGGGGTCCGCGTGGAGGTGTGTGTGTTGTATGGGGACCACTTGAAGGCTTGGGTGAAGCATGGGGATTGCTTGGAGGTGTGGGTTTTTCATGGGGACCGCTTGGAAGCTTGGGTGTTGCATAAGGACATGTTGGAGGCGTGGGTGTTGCATGGGGGACAACTTGGAGGCTTATGTGTTGCTTGAGGATCGCTTGAAGGCTTGGGTGTTACATGGAGACCGCTCGGAGGCTTATGGTGTCATCAAGACCTCAACACCACGCCAAGAGGCGTGGGTGTTGCATGGGTGACCCTTGGAGGCTTTGGTGATGAATGGGGGACCGCTTGGACGTGTTGGTGGTGCATGAGTATTAGAGTGGTGGGGTTGGGTGTTGTCGTTGATCTTCTTTATGGACAACCCAACCAAAACTCGGTAGAGTGCTTTACTTTACTCGGAGATCACCCTAGGCGCTTCTGGCTGTTGAAGAGGGGCTCAACGTCACACGTTAGGGAATGCGGCTCCAATACTTAGCCTATTGTCACCGTGCACACACCCACTTGAGCCGCTGTGACTCCCCCTCTCTCCTTATGTGATATGATCTCCTCAATCCCCTTGTTTTATTAGTATTCCATTCTACCCTGTCCACAGCTGGGTTCTTGGTTCTTTCTCTCTCTCTCCTTCTTTCTACTTCCTGGGAAGCCTCACTAGGACAAGGCAAACACCAGCAAATTTGAATACATTTTCGGGACAAAGCACATACACAATACATACACACATATAATAATAATAATAATGATCCTACAATCTATACTATTTCAGTCAGATTGCACTCCAACACCATCAGAACTCTATCATCTGATTATCAAGCGGTATCCTATCTTCTGATTCATCACCTATACTACCAACCTCCTCAAGTAGGTCAAGTCTTTTAACACAATATTGCACTATCAGCATGAGATATATATATATAAAGCGTTAATGTTGCATATTGGACCACTTGGAGGCGTGAGTGTTGCATGAGAACCGAATGGACACTTGGGTGTTGCGTGGGGACCGATGGCGGTTTGCGAGTTGCATGGGGACCGCGTGGAGGCTGGGGTGTTGTATAAGGACCGTTTGAAGGTTTGGGTGTTGCATGGTAACACTTGGAAGCATGGGTGTTGCATGGGGACCGCTTGGTGGCTTGGATGTTGCATGAAGACCGCTTGAAAGCTGGGTGTTGCATGGGGGCTGTTTGGAGGCTTGGATGTTGCATGGGTATGCTTGGAGGTTTGAGTGTTGCATGGGGACCGCTTGGTGGCTTGGGTGTAGCATGGGTCTTACTTCCTCAGAGTACACTACTCCTTCCAGAACCTTGGAGTCTCATTCACTACTCACTCTACTGGCTCGAAGTTCTCAGTAACT
>WNGS01162225.1:26858-36914 GCA_020271785.1 Procambarus virginalis
TTTATACGCCTCTAGGTGGCCCTCTTTATGTGCCTCTAGGAGGCCCTTTTATGCGCCTCTAGGCGGCCCTTTTATGTGCCTCTAGGAGGCCCTTTTATGCGCCTCCAGGCGATCTCTTCATGTACCTCTAGGCGGCAACATTATGTGCCTCTAAATGCGCCTATTGGAGGCTCCTTTATGTGCCTCTTGGCGGCCCTTTTATGCGTCTCTAGGCGGCCATTTTATGCGCCTTTAGGCGGCATCTTTATGCACCTCTTGGCGTCTCTTTTATGTGCCTCTAGGCAGCCATTTTATGTGCCTCTAGGCAGCCATTTTATGCACCTCTAAGAGGCCCCTTTATGTAGCTCTAGGTGGCCTCTTTATGTGCCTGTATGAGCCCTCTTTATGTGCCTGTAGAATTCCCCTTTATTCACCTCTAGGCGTCCTTTTATACGCCTCTAGGCGGCCTATTTATATGCCTCTAGCCTGCCCTTTTACGTGCCTCAAGGCGGCCATTTTTTGCACCTCTAGGCGGCCCCTTTATGTGCCTCCAGGCGGCCCCTTTATGTGCCTCCTGGCGGCCCCTTTATGTGCTTCCAGGCGACTTTTTTATGTGCTTCTAGGCGGCCCCTTTATGTCACTCTAGGCGCCCCCTTTATGTGCTTCCAGGCGGCCCCTTTATGTGCTTCCAGGCGGCCCCTTTATGTGCTTCCAGGCGGCCCCTTTATGTGCTTCCAGGCGGCCCCTTTATGTGCTTCCAGGCGGCCCCTTTATGTGCTTCCAGGCGGCCCCTTTATGTGCTTCCAGGCGCCCCCTTTATGTGCTTCCAGGCGGCCCCTTTATGTGCTTCCAGGCGGCCCCTTTATGTGCTTCTAGGCGGCCTCTTTATGTCACTCTAGGCGGCCCTTTATGTGCCTCCAGGCGGCCCCTTTATGTGCTTCTAGGCGGCCTCTTTATATCACTCTAGGCGGCCCCTTTATGTGACTCCAGGCGGCCCCTTTATGTGTCTCTAGACATCCCGCTCTCGCACAAGACAGCACATATGTGACATATGTGAGTTTTAGTTTTCAGGTTCTACATGGGATGTGAAATTTATCTACTATTGTTAATGTTCTTAGAATATTACAGATCAGCTGCAACCTATTGAAGGCTCGTAGTTTTGTTTTGAGAAATTAGTTGGTCTTAGTAAATTACAATAAGCACTATAATTTATTACATAAAATAAAAGGGCTTCACCAATCAACATTACATACACTAGTCTATGGTTTAAAAATCTTTAAAGAATGTATTGTAGGAACGTTAACAGAAAACGATATTTCGTTGGAATGTCTGTGGGGAGAACTACTGCAAACAGGATGGTACAGTGTCTACTACCTACTGCAGGATGGATATAAGTCCACTACCACCTGTTAGGTGGGTAAGAGGTCAATACCACTTGTAGGATGGGTCTGGGTCCCAGCATCTCCCCATAGGATGGGTATGGGGACCACTATCACCCACAGGATGGGTATGGGGGTCCATTACTACCTTCTGGATGGCTATATGATCCTCTACCACCCACAGTATGAGTATGGCGTCCACTACCGCCTGCAGGATGGGTATGGGGTCCACTATTGCCCACAGGATGTGTTTGGGGACCACTGTCATCTACATGATGAGTATTGGATCCACTACTGCCCACTGGATGGGTATATGTTTCACTTCCGCCCAAACGATGTGTGGCGTTCACTATACCTCCCAGAGGATGGGTATGGAGACCATAATCACCCTCAGGATAAAAATTGTGTCTACTACCGCCCACAGGATTGGTATGGGGTCCACTACTGCCTTCTAAATGGCTATGGGGTCACTACCACCCACAGGATGGGTGTGGGGTCCACTTCCGCCCGCAGGATGGGTATGGGGTTCATTTCCACCCACAGGATAGGTTCGGAGTCCAATACCGCCCACAGGATGGGTATTGGGCCCAATACCGCCCACAGGATGGGTATGAGGTCCATTTCCGCCCACAGGATGGGTATGGGGTCCAATACCGCCCGCAGGATGGGTATGGGGTCCACTACCACCCACAGGATGGATATGGGGTCCAATACCGCCCACAGGATTGGTATTGTGTCCAATACCGCCAACAGGATGGGTATGGGGATCCATTAACGCCCACAGGATGGGCATGGGGTCCACTACCACAAACAGGATGAATATATTGGGTCCACTACTGCCCACAGGATGGATATGGGTATATATGAGGAGGGGGATGGGGATGGATATAAATCCCACAGGATTTATAGTGATAATAAGCACTATTAATTTATTAAGTTTATTATTACTTATTAAGTTTATTATTACTACTAAATTATTATAATTAAGTAGCTAATTTCATCTACATAGTTCCATACTCTGTGCTTTAAATTGTTCTGTATCTAATGTTACCCAATCTCCAAATCTCTATGTACTTAATCCAATCAACTTTACCATTTAGCAGTCTCCGTGGTGTAGTGGTAAGACACTCGCCTGGCGTTCCGCGAGCGCTATGTCATGGGTTCGTATCCTGGCCGGGAGGATTTACTTGGCGCAATTCCTTAACTGTAGCCTCTGTTTAACGCAACAGTAAAATGTGTACTTGGATGAAAAAACGATTCTTCGCGGCGGGGATCGTATTCCAGGGACCTGCCCGAAACGCTATGCGTACTAGTGGCTGTACAAGAATGTAACAACTCTTGTATATATCTAAAAAAAAAAAAAAAAAAAAAAAAAAAAAAAAAAAAAAAAAAAAAAAAAATTGTGATCATTGCTGTCTTCCGGGGAGGAAGGGGAGATCAATCTGGGGAGGATTTACTTGGCGCAATTCCTTAACTGTAGCCTCTGTTTAACGCAACAGTAAAATGTGTACTGGATGAAAAAACGATTCTTCGCGGCGGGGATCGTATTCCAGGGACCTGCCCGAAACGCTACGCGTACTAGTGGCTGTACAAGAATGTAACAACTCTTGTATATATCTAAAAAAAAAAAAAAAAAAAAAAAAAAAAAAAAAAAAAAAAATTGTGATCATTGCTGTCTTCTTATATGTTTTTGCAATATGCTGTATTGTGCCTATTAATCTTTGTTAAATTACCATTCAACCTGTCAGTGCAATCCATCTGAGCTACCTATGTGCTTTAAGATACATTCAAATCTCTCGCATCTCATTTTTTTTCTTGTAATATACTTATTATCATTTTATAAAATTGGCTAGTATTTACCTACTTAAAATTTTCTGTTAGATAAAGGACCTGCCCGAAACGCTGCGCGTACTAGTGGCTTACAAGAATATAATCACTATGCTATGTATCCTCACAATCCCATTGTACCTTCTTGTAGTTATATAAATAAATAAATAAATAAATAAATAGTTATTTACATATAATAATCTAGCTTACCAAATCAACATTATAAAGAAAATAGAGAATGGATTGTAGGAACGTCAACAGAAAACAATGTTACATTGAAATGTCTATGGGGTACACTAAAATCAAATCAAAATCGAAATCAAAATCAAAATGTTTATTCAGGTAAAAATACATACATCGAAGATGAGTTACAAACATAATGTGGGATTTATAGTTAGTACATATAATGTCTAAAATAACTAATACTCACAGTGTTTCGGGCAAGGTGTGGGGAAAAAAATCCCTAAGACTAAAGATTAATACTAACTGAGATTAAAGTATAAATTGTGTTGAAATAAGGAAAAGGTGGGGGGCGGGAGGGAGAGGGAACATAGCAGAAATCAGCAATTATACAACTTGGTCAACAAACAGTATTGATTGAAAATAGCAAGACAGGATGACATTTAGGGGGTAAGGTAGGTTACATGGAGTTTATTAAGAATAGTACTTAATTTTTCTCTTAAACCGGTTGAGAGAGGTACAGCCTGTGGTGTTTGTGTTGTGCTGAGGAAGTCTTGGTTGTAGGGTTGATATAAAGCCATTGCTTGGTTACTGACTTTAATACTTATAAACGATTACATGACTAGTAGCTACCAAGCTGGTGGCGTCCTTTATGCTTTTTTGTTGTTGTTGTTGTTGTTGAGTTAGGGGCGACGACGATCGTGGGATCGGATGCGCCCCGGCGTACCCGGTAAGGGTGAAACGCGAAGCCAGGAAAGGCGAAACGAGAGACGCCAAGCACTAGAAACTAAGACGCCACACGGCAAGGAAACGCACAAAGGGAGAGGCACAAGCACAAAATAAAACAGGGAAAACAAGCAGCCAGAGAGGCACACAGAATTTCACAGTATATCAGGGCACATACTTGCCCGGGAACCGGGCCCGCCGGAACCGTACATTGAATGCTTCCCAGAGCACCCACCGCCAAGGGTCCCGTCCACCCACCGGGGACTCCATAACATCCGGAACCGGGGCAACAAACACCCGCAAGCAGGGCACCCAAATAGTAGTACCCACGAGGCGAGTAGTCGCCACACGGCTCGACAGGAAGGGAACCTGCCCACCACCAAATTACTCTGGCCCGTCAGACGGCTGTAACTCGGCAATCTCTGTCCAGCGACCCGGCGGCATCACAGACGCCGGCAACACGTCCTCCAGGACCCCAACTCGCATCCTCACAGGAGCGAACGAGCCACAGGGCACCACCACAGGGGCACCCGTGGCCCCGGGCACACCACCCTTCTTCAGCACCAGCTTGATGCCTCGGCTCGCACCAGAATCCACACCACCCACGTCCGGAGAAGCGACCACCCCCCACTGCGGAGAACCTTCTGCAGGAGAAAGAACAGGAGGTAAATCAGACGCACAACCATCGTCAATAGCAGACACATGGACGTCAGCCACCACCATCGTCGTAGAGCGCGAGGCACCCGGAATCGCCACATCATCGCCCGAAGCTCCACCTGCGTTGTAGTCCACCATATCAGCGCAAGCAGTAGAAGAACGCCTGGAACGCTTTGACACGGGCCGTACATCCTCACATCCGGAGCTGGACCCAGAACCACGGGCCTCACGAACCGGGCGAACCGACCCCCGACGCAGTACGGCAGCAGCCTCAACCACATGGGGAACCGGGCCGCACACAATAGGACGCTCCGCATCCCCCCCAACACCGAGCACAGCCGTAACACCAGGTGAGGGTGCAAATCCAGGCGCAGCAGCAGGAGACGAGGAAGACGAAGACGACTCGCAGAGACCATCCGGGAGACCCTCGGGAGCAACTGGCACAGCGAAGGTACCAGCGACAGGAGCCACTGCAACACCCAGAGGAGGGACACCAACCACTGGGGGCATGTCGGGTGACGCAGGGGGGGGCTGCATCAGCAGTGAACGCGACCTGCCCCTCCTCATCTCCGGAATCCACGCCCTGAGGGAGCGGCGGGAAATCCTCTTCCCGGAACAAGTTGACAGGTGCAGCAGGGGCCTCAGAGCACCCAGCAGCCTGATGCCCTAACTGGCCACATCGGAAACAGATACGGGGCTGCCGGGCATAATACACCCGAACGTAGTAACCCAGCAGCCGGACAGAAGATGGGATATCCGACCGCAGGCGCATACCGAAGGTACGGATGTTCGTCCGCTTCCCAGCATACTTCCCCGAGGAAAGTGTGTTCACCCGCACACTGATGACAGTACCATACCTCCCAAAGAGGCGCCGGAGAAGGTCTTCAGGGAACTCCAGGGGTGCACCGTGCACACTGACATAAGTCAGGGCACCACTGCGGTCCGAAACTGCAACAGAGCCGGCGCCATCCGGCATCGGCAACGAACGCCCTTCGTACCGATGGAGGAAGTCCCGATACTCCTCCTCCTTCACAAACTTGACAATCACTCAGTGGGCCGTAACAAGCTGAACTCCGTAGACAGCCTCCACGGGGACACGAAGCATGTCACACATCACTAACTCAACGGCTGGATAACCAGCCTTACCAGTGAATTCCAGACCCACGGAATTCTGATGCAGAACAGGAGGAAGTTGAAGGCCCCCCATGTCAGCACCGCCACGTCAGCACTCAGCCAGCCGGGCAACAACTCTGGGAGGGCAGCGACGCCCCACCACCTGGCGACCAAACAGCTAACAACCCCAGCAGTCACGGAGGGACACATCCGCACTCCACGGCTGCTCAGGGTCCAACCAGAGCTATGTGCTGCCTGCATTTTTGTTTATCTCTCTTGTCGTCTGAGCCACAGCACATACAAACGGACGGTACCGTTATCTGTGAACATGACATCCCTCCTTTTCTTTAAAAAGAATGAATACAGGATGTCTACCATGCTTGTAGCACAAAGCAAAGTTATTGACACAAAGTAGTTATTAACATATTAAGAGATATTGCATACATTTAACATTAATTAAGCACACAAAGAATTTAAACAACTTAATCTTTACCAAATAGGATTTCAATGTTAAAAATACAAATGCAATGTTAAACAAAAATGAAAGAAACTGTAATGCAAAGTTACAAAATATTGAATGAGAGATCTGCATTATTCAAACAATATTAAATTTAGTTTAGCATAATAAGTAAATACTTTTCATTACATAGGAACACAATTAATCATTGAATCGCTTAGGGCGTTTAACATGACGTTTAGGACGAGAGTCCTTAAATACAAGAATATCCCTTGATGAATTGTTTGTTGAGTTATAACTCATTTTTTTTTTCTTTTGCACAACTTTGCACTTCATCATTTTCTACACTAGTTGGAATCACTTTGAAATAAGCCATATTACGTGTTATACTATGATCTCTATTACTAGCTGTTACCATAGTTCCTTTTACACTAATCACTTAATATGGTTTTGTATCATACGGCATATCTAACTTTCCCTCTTTTTTCTTTTTAACGAGAACAGTATCTCCAACCTTTATGAATTGTTCCTTTGCACGTTGATCATGAGCAATTTTCATTTTGTCCTTTTCATCCTTCTGAGCGAGACGTTTATCCGTTACCTCGGCTGGAATGATAGGTAGTGTGATTCCCATAGGACATCCAAATAAGATTTCACCAGGCGACTTGCCCAGTGTTCCATGCAGTGTTGCACGGTAGTTCCTGAGAAAAGCATACATAGCTTGTTTCCAGGACGTCCTTCGGCATGAGCACAGCGTACAGCTTTCATGAGAGGTTGCATGAATCTCTCGACTTCTCCATTTGCTTGAGGATGTAGTGGCATCACACGGCGGTGTTTGAATCCAATATGCTCAGCAAAGTTGACGAAGTCTTATCCATTGAATGGCAGTCCATTGTCTGTCTTGACAACTTCAGGAATGCCAAAGTTTGAAAAGATCTTGTCGAGTTTCGGGATGACAGTCTTTGCAGATGTGGAAGTGATGGTTTCTACTTCTGTATAACGTGAGTGATCATCAATGACTACCATCAAGTACTCTCCAGTTGGTAGAGGTCCGCAGAAGTCCATCAATACTTCCGTCCATGGTGCAGCAGGTAGTGGTGAAGGTTGTGGAGGTGTTGTTCTTGAAGTATGCACTGCAGCTTGGCAAGGGACACAGGCATCATGCATGTCCTTTGCTTGACGATCAATGCCAGGAAACCATACCTTTTCTCGTAGCAGCTGTTTGGTCCTAACAAGACCTTGGTGTCCTTGATGTGCAAGCTTCAGAGCACGTTGCTGGAGAACAGCTGGAATGATGATACGAGTACCTCGCAGCACGGTGTCGCGTTGTTGCATAACACTTAATTCTGTCTGGATGTGTTCAAGTGCTTTGAATGCATCTCGGTCAATTCATGAGGGTGGGATGCGTGGAAACTTTTTCTTAGTCAATGCATCCACTGTTGCTTGCAGAGTTGGGTCCTCTAGGGTTGCAGTACGGATTTCATCAAGAGTGAGAGCCTTAGGGACTGCATCACAGGTTACAGAGTGTACATATTCCTCGGCAACTTGCTGATGCTTGGTGATGGTGAAACTGTTGGCAGGATGTCGACTGATGTAATCAGCGGGATTGCCTGCACCGGCTTGTATTTCACCGTAAAGTTGTATGGTTGCAGACGAAGAGCCCATCTCTCAATGCGAGCTGGTGGTTTGGACTTTGGATTATTGAAGATGGTCTCCAACGGTTTGTGGTCAGTGACTATCGTGGTGAAGGGTGCACCAAGCAGATACACATTGAAGTGTTCACAGCCCCATACAAGAGCAAGAGCTTCCTTCTCTGTCTGACTGTATCGTTGCTCAACATCTGTGAGAGAACGGCTGGCATAGGCAATTACTACTCTTGAATCTGGTTGACCAGGTTTGTGTTGGGCTAACACAGCACCTAAACCAACAGGACTAGCATCCACCGTTAACTCAGTGTCCATTGATGGATCAAAGTACAGCAGTCGCATTCTCTACTAGTGCATCTTTCACAGCATCAAATGCATTTTGCTCGACATCGCTCCAGTACCATGATGCATTTTTCTTCAGGAGCTCACGTAGAGGCTTCGTAATGGTAGCAAAATCTGGAATGAAGCGAGAACAGTAGTTTGCCATTCCCAGAAAACTATGTACTTCAGTGGATGTTGAAGGAGGTGCAGCATTCTTGATATCTGCAACTTTCTTAGGATCTGGAGACAGACCTTTGTCACTAAGTACATGTCCAAAGAATTCAATTTTATGTTGATTGAACTCACACTTTGCTCGGCTTAGCGTCAAATTCTTTTCTCGTAAGCGTTGCAATGTTGCACGAAGAGCTTTGTCGTGTTCAGCTTGGGTACGGCCATAAACAATGATGTCATCAGACATGTTGTCAGCATTAGGTATATCTTGCAATACCTGGCTGATGATGTGCTGGAATATCTCAGCAGCACTGTTAATACCAAAACTCAGGCGCTTGTACCTATACAGACCTCGATGTGTCGTAAACGTTGTGATGAATCGACTCTCATCATCAAGTTCAAGCTGATGATAGCCCTTGTTTAAATCTAGCTTGCTAAATACAGTTGCACCATTCAAGTGGTAAATCATATCATCTACAGTGGGTGTAGGATGGCGTTCACGCATTATTGCCTTGTTGGGAACACGCATGTCCACACAAATGCGTATCTCATCTGGATTCTTCGGCTTTGGTGGAGTGATAATTGGGCTTACCCATGGTGTTGGGCCTGTTACTGGTTCAATGATATCTTGTTCCATCAGCCGATCCAATTCGGCATCGACTTTCTTGCGAGTATGGAATGGCTGTCGACGATGTGGTTGGGCAACTGGAATTACATCTGGGTTGATATGCACATGTACTTTGCTATCAGTATAACAACCTATGGATTTAAACCGATTAGAAAATTCAGCAACAATAGCATCAACATTGTTTGCAGATTCCACTGCTACAGCATTAGAAAGCTGAAGTAGCCCCAATTTGGTTGAAGTCTTGTAACTGAGTAAAGACTCCTTTGCATTCCTAACAACATGGAATGTAGTAATGAGCATTGCACTCTTTGACTTAATCTCTGCAGTGAAAGTTCCAATCACTGGTAAGGCTACCTTTGAAGCATAGGCAGTGGCTTTACCATTGTAGTTTTCAAACCTTGGGAACTGTTTTTTAAATTTTTCATAGTGGCACTCAGCAATGGTGTCAATGTTTGATCCAGTGTCAATGAGAACTTTGAGACAAATACCAGCAATGTATACTATAGTCTCTGGGTTGTTTGGAAGATCATTCCATTCTGTGATTGCTTGTACTCCATAAATATAATCACATTCACTGTCATCTGAGACTGGCTGTAATGAAATGTTGTCTTGTATATTATTAACATTCTGGATTTGAGGTGCAATATTGCATTTACCACCTCGACACCTATGACCTGATCCTCGTGCAGTGCTTTTATTCATGATTGTGGTTTCCTTAGTGCGGAACGAAACAGCACCAAAATGACCTAGTTTTCCACACTCATAGCACTTCTTACCTTGAGCAGGACAAACATCTTGGTGTGGGTAGTCTCCTCCACAATTGTAACATTTATTGTTGACACCCTCTGATGTGAGTCGTTGTGACTGCTTGAGTCTTGTTCCTTGACCCCATTTGTGATGTGGTTCTCGGCTTCAAATTGTTTGGGTTTGCCATGATATCTTCTTTGATTACGATGTCCTCCCTGAACCTTA